>VRLP01007762.1:0-20035 GCA_009660295.1 Lophius piscatorius | reverse complement strand
TATATATATATATTATATATATATAATATATAATATATATATATATATATAATATATAATATATATATATATATATATTATATATATATAATATATAATATTTATATATTTATATTTATATATATATAATTTATACATTTATATATTTATATTTATATATATATAATTTATACATTTATATTTATATAATATTATAAATGTACACACACACATCTTGTTGGAACATTCCACCGTTGATGAGGTTAAATGGTAACACTAATAATATTGTGATAGGGTATGAAAGACAAATACTTGGAAGGATCAGTCCTGGAGAAGAAAGAACGGGGTTAGGTCCACCATTTTGTGAAACACATTATACAAAGGGTATTATTACATGGGCTCAGGGATACACTTTAAAATGATTGTCTGTAAACATTTCCCCAACTTTATTGGGGTTACACAGCTTATCAGTCAATGGCGGAGGGTAGCTACTTGAATAGATCCCAGCACTGAATCAGAACGAGGCATTTTTGTTAATGGTCACCACTCTCAGTGGATACACAGTGTCATCCAGAGTTATTGACATCCTTTATTAAAAGAAAAAATTTGTAAATAGAATTCAAAAAATGCCTTTTATTGTATTTATCCATGATCTTTAATTCAAATTATAAGCAAAAATCAAATCTTTTTTCAAGTAACTTTAAGTACAGCGTTTTGAGTTGGAACTCTGAAGTAGTGAACAATGACTTCCTGCTTTACTTGGATATAAATATGAGGGAACAGAGGCCTAATTCTCTTAGATTTTTTTCACAATGTGAAGGACCAGAGAACAAAGCAATGATGTGCAAGGAACTATCGTAGAACTGCACAAATCTGGCAATGGAAAATGGATGGAAGGAAATCACTCTACACTTTAAAATGTCAGTTTCAACAGATGAATAATTAAGAAGTTGAAAGAGACTGCAAATGTTAAAATCAGCTGGAAGAGGATGTATCTGCAAACCAGCTCCCACACAGATCAGGATGGTTCTACAGGCAAAACTACTTCAAGGATTAGAGTTCCATTGAATCTTGGGGTCAGAATGTCTCCCTAACCACCATCGGATGGTACCTACACCAAAACAAGCCGTCTCAGAAGGCAGCAAGAAAAAAGCCTCTGCTGTCATCCACACACAAAGTAAAGTGCCTTACACACTACAACACGTCTGGGTCTTGCAATGGAGCAAGGTCACAGGTCATATGAGACCCAGGTAAAGCTTTTTGGCAACAAACATCTACGATAGGTGTGGTGTTGCAAGAAAGAAAGCTATAGAGAAAAGCCCCTCATACCTACTGTGACGTTTGGTGGCGGATCACGGATTCTGTGGGCCTGTTTTTTCCCCCAATGGCCCTGGACATCTTGTTAAAATAAATGATACCATGGACTCCCATCAGATACCAGTAGATATTGGATGACAGTCTTATAGATGTCCTCTGCCAGGAAACATAAAATGGTTCATGGCAGTACCTTCCAGCAGGACAGGGATCCAAAACACACCTTAAAATCACCCCCAAAAATGTACAGAGATCACGAAATAAAGGTGTTTCCATTGCTATCCCAGTTACGTGACCTAAACCCGATACACTATCTTTTGGCTCTGCTGAATTGGATAGACCACAAGAGTTTCCCTCAAAATCCGAGGGAGTTCGACAGTTTCTGTATGAAGGAATGGTCTCAGAAGTTCCCATGTGTTCTAAAAGCTCAACACAATCACAGTTGGAAGCTCAGGGCTCTTGTGGCAGAAGGAGGCTGCACAAAATATTAAACGCAGGGTGTCGATAATTGTTTGACATGTTTTCGAGAAAAATATATTTTTTAACTTTTCTGTTTTCAAATTTTATTATTTGAGTTAGATGTTAGATTTTTGTGATTACTTTGAAGTAGAAATCATGGGTAAAGACAATAAAGGCATTCTTTGCATTTCTTTTAACAATTTTTATATGACGGTCAAAAGGTGCTAATAGCTCTGTATTACTTTTAGAAGTAGTTTGATATACCTATTAATTCAGGTTAGCAGCAGAGAAAAAATGTATCAATTAGACTCCATCCATGTGAAGCTTTTTCATTAATGGTAGGCCTATATGAAGATGCAAGAATAGGAGGGAAAAACTTATGTAGGCTGATGATGGATGTGTGAACCCATCACGAGATTGACAGAAAGTTGAATCTTCTGGAATGTCCTGGAGGCAATGGTGGGGATTGAAGTGTAGTTAGAACATTAGAAGGACAAAATAACAAAAAACAGGTTTATTTTAAGGACAACATTCTGGAGAAATCGGTTCAAGAAGGATGATTATCTAGACATGGTGGTATGATTTTAGCATATGTACAAAATGTCATTCAGACATTCATGACATTCAGGTTTAAGCTAATTAGATTAGCTTGGGTGGTCTATTCTATTAACATTCGCACCTTCTGTAGAGAGAACCCTCAGATAATGAAACCAGAAGAAATGAACGATGAGATTTCAAGGACTTCACAGAAAAAATGAGTAATTAAGTATAACTACTTAATAAATGATACAAAATAATTGCATTATTAATTCTGGTAAAAAAAAGAAAAGATTTTCCTTGTGGGACGAGAGAATAAATTTGGGGTCTGATGTAATTTAAAAAATGATCATTTTTTAGTTTCCGAGTAGTGAGAATGAGTAATTGGCAACCCTTAAGACGATCTAAAACCATCCCTGAAACACATGACAAGGTTAACTGGGTCATTATCACAGAATTATCCATGAACGTTTCATGAAAAAAGAGTTCAGTCAGAATTGGCAAATTGTGCTGTTTGGATATGGGTATCCTTTGCACCAACTTAAGTATGTAGACAGGGCTCTCAGTTCTAACAAGCATAAAAGCGAATCACAAGTACACACTGTAGAAAATGATGTAAAACTCTAATACAGTCCCACACAACAGCATTATGTGTCCATTGAAGTCCAACGCTCTCATTAATCTGTAGTGAGGCGGGTTATCAACTGACCATCACTCAAGGTTCACACCTCAGTATAGCAAATTGTCTCAGTGAAAAACCAAACATCTCAGCCTACCCATCTGGTGCTTTATGTCATTTGTGTACATGGCTTCTTAGTGACTGCATGATTTTCTTTTTAGCTCACAGATAAGAAAACAACCTTTCCAAGTCAGGATCTTTTTGTGTGCCAAAATAGTTCAAGATCTACAATAGTGAGAAATAATAAAATAAGGTCCACAATTGTGATCAGTGTATGTCACACCCATCGTAGTTTAGGTAAAGCGAGAACGTGGTTACTTGGAAGTGCAAAGTAGAAAATCACTTGCGCGTGATGGCTGTGGTGGCTGTTATCAGTTAGTTCTCAGTAGTTGGGCTCATAGTTAAAGAAACATAGTCTCACACAGTCAGAGATATAACTGTCAGTCAGATGAGAGCTCTGCTTTGTTTTTATTATTTTCATCTGTGAAAATGCCATCTCACAGAGAAAAGAAGAGCCTAAGCAGGCTTTTTGCTTTTCGGTGCACACGAGGAGACTAGAGGAAATTTGTGATAAATTTGACAATTTCCACCTCCATGACATACATTTCCTGGAGACGGTCGTCTAATTCCTTTAACCTACAGATCAGAGATTACATCATCCTGTTTGAAAGAATTCCACATCGAGTAGCCATGCATCTTTTGACAGTTCTTGCTGCTGTTATTTCCATGCCCCCAAAAAGGAGTGAATCTCGGGTAGCTGGTCAATAAATCGCTGTAGCTCTTTGCCTTGACTAAACTAACCTACTTCGGCATACAGAAGTCCGCAAGTCTCCATACTGAGCATCTCCCTTCGTGGATCAGTCCTCAAAAGCCGTTTGTGCAAACACCATTAAAGTGAGCAGTGTCTGTCATTTCCACAGATTCATCAAATTGCAAGAAGAAAAGAGAAGCGTCCACTCAGGGATGAACCTTAGAGCACCTGTTGAACACCTTCCGACATCATCTGAAAATACGACAAGGACACTAGCCTACTAGCTACAGTTGCTGGGTCAAATGCCACACTAGCGAGAGCGTTTTTAATAACATGTGTCATTAAATGGCTTTTTGTGTGTAGCCAGGACATAACTCACGCAAACGGAGGTCTGAGTCCTTTCTGTTATCATTGGACTCGGTAAACAGCAGCCACTGGATCGTTCAAGCCGACTTCAACTCCTTTACTATCCTGGGGTATATCGTACTATTGGGGAGGGGAAGTCCTCACCCAATTTTCGGTGGTTTGTTGTGTGATTTTGCTTTTTTTCGCCAGGGAGCCTGGTTACGCACAAATAAGGCAGAGTGTTTTTTTTGTTGAAACTCAAGTTCCTGTTCCGAATGAAAATGATTGTTTTTTTACTTTTTACGTACGTTTTCCGTCATCATCTTCACCTGCGAGCTGGAGGTTTTGGCTGACTGTGACGAGACGACTGTGTGATCCAGCCACTCAGAGCAGGGACTCTCAAGTCATATCAATTCCAGACTGAATGGATTGAAAAATAGTATAAATGACATCTTCTGATTGGTTGAAGAATGTTTAATTTAGATTTACACAGAGACTCACATAACATATAATCCAAATGACTTATATCATTTTTATTTCTCCAAAATACTACAGTACCTACAGAAGCGCATTGCACTCACCAAAAAATAGAAATGTCAGACACCTTATCTCGTTATTACGAGATACGGATCTCATAATTACGAAAAAAGGATATCATAATTATGAGATACGGATCTTATAATTAAGAGGAAAGGATCTCGTAATTATGAGATCCGTATCTCGTAATAAAGAGAGAAAGATCTCGTAATTAGGAGATGAAGATATGATGGTTTGTTTGCACATGCCCTCATATGATCACGCATCTGTAACTGTGTCTGTCCTTATGTTTGGAACATTATTTCATTAGTGTTTTTTACCGTGAGCGAATTTGCTCCACTTAATATTTTGGGGAACCGGCGTTTTGCAGATTGCTTACTATAAACTTGAACAGATAGCTAACATATCATGCATGCAGAAATAAATCCTTATTTGCTTATTTTTCATCAGGTTATATTTTAAAACCACATAATTTAAACAAATGTCAACAACCCTTTCTGATAAGCAATAGATCTTTTGACATGTTGGCGTATCTTGCAGTCAATAGATGATTATATCTCGTAATATTTACAAAAAGCCCTGCTGTTCTTTTCTTCTAACAGCAAAAATGGACAATAAACACAAAGCCGACGTTGAAGATGTAGCTCCCTCAAAGCGGCCTCCAGAGGATGCCTCCAAAGATGCTTTTTGTCCTTCCCAGCCTATGACTGAGCAACATCCACCGCAAAGCCACTGTCGAGAAATACCAAGTGAGCCAATCATCAGCGTTGTGTCAAAGGAGCAGTCTGCAGAATCAAGTCTCTGTTCACCACCCAACAGAGAAAAATCTAGTCAGTCTCTAGCCACACAATCTCCATTCACCTCAGCTCCCAGACATCATGAAACAGGAGCCCTTATGGTCACCAAGACCACTTATGTCATACCAAAGAAGCAGTCTGTACCCCAGGCTCCTTCCTGCCCTGTGCTTGCCTCCGTATCATCCCAGAAGCCTACTTCAGCTCCATCGCTGCTGAATGAAAGCAGAAATCTACGGGTACCACCAGCACCCAGTGCTCCCTCCTCAAGACCCTCTCAGCCAAACAACCAGGTCAGACAGAGTATTCAGCGCTCCCTCACCAGCATCCTGTTCAAAAGGTGAGAACTGTCTTACAGTCTTGTATAATGCCCCCGTCTGGTATTTCTTCAGTGAATACTGTTAAGTATTACAAAACAAAAACCCTACAAAAAGTTAAAGTGATTGTGGTAGGAGCCAAACTTGTGTCTTAAAGCATACACCAATGAACCATAACATTAGAACACCAAAATAACTGCAAGGCACTGTGTTCTGTCACTTTTCTATTAGTATCAGCCTGAACCTTTTCAGTAATGAGTGCTACATTACCTCTTCTGTTGTATCAGAGACATATGCTAGTCTTCAATCCCTAGACACAGCAATGAGCTGTGGGGTCACTGACTATGAGCCCCTAACCCTGCACCGGTATTTCCCCTATGTCCATTTTCATCAAATTAGTGAACAAAATATCAACTTCCTTTCTAATATATTGTAACCACTGACAGGTGACATTTTATTGAGAAAATCATTCTTATTCTAACGTCTATGGTTATATTGTTATGGTTTGTTGGTGTATTGAAACAAGATGTGTTTAGAACACACAAGAAAAGTATATACATTTCCAAAGTAGTATGATCCAATACATGTGTAAATAAAGTCAGAGCTATCCAGACAAGGTCATATTCCTCACATTATGCACAGGGAACACATTTTTGACTTATGCAATAATGAAAGTGCAAGATTCCATAGAAAATGTGCTTGAACAGAAATTAACTGTCTTTTCATCTCTCAAGGGTGTGTGATTGTGAGGATCTGAAGATGTCTGAGAGTGAAGTAGCAAAGCTTGTCGCAAGCATTGAGATGGAAATGTTTGACATATTTCGTAACACAGACAGCAAATACATGAATAAGTATAGAACTATCATGTTCAACCTGAAAGACCCAAAAAATAAGGTTTGTTTTTATTTGACTAAACTAACATCTGTTTCTTACCGTATACTGTAGTTGAATTCTATCACTATCGCAGAAGTGAATTTACTGATATTTGTAGGAGTGTGTCATAGTTTTTTTTTCAGTGAACTGACAGTTCCACCAATGGGTTCTCCCTAGGGTTTGTTGTATCGAGTTGTACATGGAGAAATCAGCCCCTTCAGACTGGTCAGGATGAGTCAGAAGGATATGCAGGCTATAAAGGCATCAGAGCCAAGTACCAAAGAAACAACAGAGGTAAATTGTACAAGCTATCAAACACAGATATCAAAATCAGATATCATGCTTGAACTTAAGATCTGGCCTCAGAAACAGGCTTTGTCTGTGTAAGAAATGTATTTTATTTTTCCATTGTTTGTGTGCATCTAGGTTAAGGAATCCGCTGCCAAAGTATCGACTTTGCTGCAGAAGCCTGAAGCAGTGAAGGTTGATTTGCCAAGTTTAAGTCTCACTAGACCTGTTAACAGCACGGTGTGTACTTGCAACATTGTCATTAAGTTGCTCGATCAATTTTAAAATTGATCGGGTCATTGTATTGTTTCTGCTGCTCCACATAAACATGTCTCATGAAAGAACATGAGCGATACAATGAGCTTAGGTTGTCATATGCTGTTTCTATGGAACAGAAGAAAAGCCTTCCGGTTCCTGCTACGAAGACGAGAACAAGGCAGCAAGCCCAGAGCAGTGCTCTCCCAGATATTCTCACCTGCATGCTGAAGGATACAACATCAGAACACAAAGCTCATCTCTTTGACCTGAAGTGCAAGATATGCACAGGTAAAAAGAAAATATGTTTTACAGTATAGTATGCATTATGTCCCCCAATTATAACTTTTTTGTCTTTAAAGTACATTATTCTTTCGCCATCAAGGTCAAATGCAACCTGGGGACGAAGAGGAAGCTGCAAACAAAAAGCCAAAGCCAACCGAAACTAAAGAGAAATATGAATCCTCTTGGAGAAAGTCTGCAAGAGATGAATCCCCTCTGCGGGCGCCACCTGATTCACCAGATATGGATTCTCCAACATCATTCCTAATGGATCCCTCATCTCACCTTAGCCTTGACTCTCCAGTGCTGACAATTGTAGAATCTCCTGCATCCCCCACAATGGATTCTCTAGCCTCTCCTACTTTAGATTCTCCTGCTTCCCCTGTCATGGATTCTCCTGCCTCCCCAAATCCAGAAAATCCTAAAGCTACTATATCAAAGAGAGCATATACACCAGTTGTGATTCCAGCAGTTTCCACAGTAACCATCACAAGACGGGACCCACGGACTGCGGCAAGGTTCTCTTCTCCATCTAGCGGCCCGTCTCATCACAATAACCCACTCCATAGCCAATCAGCCCCCTCTGCCCCGCTAAAAGAGACAATAATGGCCCCACCTGCAGCGCCAGCGTCGTCACTACCACCAACAAAACTGTTACCCAAGTCTATCTTAATGAAGCCATTGCCCTCAGCAGATCCCAGACTCTATGGGGCATCCTCAAGGTATTGCGCTGTTTAAGATATTATACACTTGGGCAAAAACAGTGTAATTTGTGGTCATAATAAACATTGTGTTGTTTTTTGTGTCCCAGGAACATGATATCCGTATCCCATGCACACAATGAGACTTCACAGTTCTTGGCAAAGCAAGAGATATTATGGAAAGGCTACCTAAACATGCTCACTGTCACAAAGTTTGTCAGCAGAGGATATCTAGTATCAGGATCTGCGGAAAATATGAAAGCGGTATAGTGCTGTTCAGTGATATATATTTTTAGAGCTCTACAAAATCTTTATCAATGTCATAAGTTGAATTGACAAAGCTATTAATTTTCTTTTCTTGTGTGTAGGATCTACCGGATTCCATCCAAATCGATGGACGAATCTCGCCTGAAACAGTTTGGGAATATGTTGCCAAACTTAAGACCTCTGTTACAAAGGCAAGCTGGAGATACATCATGTATTCCTTCGTCTTGAATAATTAAATATTTTAAATATATATATTCAGCATTTTACAATTACTTGTTTTTCCTTTGCTTATTAGGAGTTATGTGTGATCCGGTTTCACCCTGCTACAGAGGAAGAAGAGGTGGCCTATGTCTCCCTCTTTTCCTATTTCAGCAGCAGAGGCCGTTTTGGCGTGGTCTCTAATAACAGCCGTTCTATCAAGGATTTGTACCTTGTCCCACTCAGTGCAAAGGAATCCATCCCATCCATCCTACAACCACTGGAAGGACCAGGTACAATAATGAAATAATCACCATTTAAAGTCTCATACAATGAATGTTTGAATTACTGGCTTAGGGAAACCAACCATTTTACCACCTCCAAGACTCAACAATAACATTAAATGTATATTTAGGCTATTAGATATAACCAACCAATTCATCTTTCATGTTTAATACAGAGCTTCATGCTAAAATGTCTTCCCAATGGGCTCCTAAATTAAAAAATCAATGAGCACACAAAGAAATTTAGGAACAAAGGGAAAAATCTGCAGTCACAATATGTTAATAATCTATTACATACATTTTTATACTGAAATTGATTATACTGAATGATTAAAAGATATAATAGAAATGAATAGTGTGTCATCCACAATCGTACTGGAGATCAGTGGCAGAGGCAGTGAGTGGAATAATTGCACTGTTGAGAATTGTCCTAACATCAAAACTATTGGATAAAGGCAAATATTCTACTGAATAACACACATCACTTACTGAATGTACTAAGATACAGTAGCTCACTAATTTAAAATGTCAAAATCTTACACATATACATTTGAATATTTATAATGCACTCAAATGCTTGTTACCATGTTGTTAAATTAAAGTTAAATATTATTTTATGATTGTCGTTTTCACAAATAGTATATTGAAAAAATTATATATTCTGTTTTTATTCTAGGACTGTAGCCAAAAATATAGGAACCAGCTGAGAGTGAATGGTTTCAATTAGTAAATTTTTCCGTTTTGATTTAAATGCCATTAAAATTTCATCATAGATCAAATGTTTGCTGTTTAACCTTTACCATTATGGGCATTTCTGTGATTTTGGATACAGTACCAGTCAAAGTTTGCACACAGCTTTGAAAGTCAATCAATTAGTGGTTAATGAAAAGTCTATGACAAACAACGATATATTTAATTCATCTGAATAATTACCTACCCATTCTCACCACCTTTGCAAGGCCAAACATAAACTGGGAGACTGTTGTTAGGATTTAATTTATACTGGTGCTAAAGATTTATTTATTTAATCTCTCTTTACTTCACAGGGCTTGAAAAAAAACGTCCCAATCTTCTACTCGGCCTGGCAATAATTCAGAAGTTAAAATGTCATGGAAATGCACCTCAGGAAACTGAAGAAAAGAGACCCAAAGTTCACATGTCCAAAGATCCTATGTGGATCCCAAAACCTCCAGTCCTTTATGGCTCTGACAAATTGGAGATATTCAAACCTTACGATCCTGAGACTCCTGCTAACACTACCCCTCCATCTTCACCATCTAATCCTGGGTCCCCTTCTGAGTATTCATCTACTGAATCAGTTACCAATCCATCTCTTTTAACCACCGTGAGATCAAAACCTCCTGTTTTTACTTCAGCCGCTGTTACTGCCACTCAGCCCACTTCTAATATTATCTCTGATAAGAATCCCACAACAACATCCAGCGATAAAATGCCACTTCAGACCATCTGGAAGAGCTTGTTTGGCAATAAACAAACTGACACAAGTTCTACAGCAGCAACAGTTGGCGTTAAGAAGCTTCCAAGCTTTCCTCCGGTGTCTGGATCAATGTTAGACCCAATTGTCCAACAGTATGGACACAAATCCAAAGTCCAAAAAATAGAAGAACAAATTGATTTTGACCGACCATATGATCCAGAAGAGGAATATGAGCCAACTTTGGGCTATGGAAATGCTCTTCCACAAATAACAGAAAAAACTAAGGAAGATGAACCCCCAGCAGCAGGCTATGATGATGATGTGGCCTATGATCCGGAGGATGAGACTATCTTTGAGGATATTCAAAATGGTATTATATCAAAGCCCCTTGTTCCATCTGAAACAGATTCTTCATCAAATCCCGCCTCAATGTCTGTTCCTGCTACAGTGCCAGCTTCTGTTTCCAATCCTGTACAAACTTCTTCCCCAGTGGGAGTAATGCAGAACCTTCCAACAGGCGCTATAGTTGTCTCAGCTGCAACATTAACTGAACAGCAGCGGATGCTTGAGGAGCTCAATAAGCAGATTGAAGAGCAAAAACAACAGTTGAAAGTGCAGGAAGAGGCACTCCGTCAACAGAGAGAGGCCGTTGGTATGTTCATGGCTCACTTTTCCGTTTCTGACTCCATGCTGTCTCCCCCACTAAAATCGGTGCCTCTAAGTCAATCAGCGTCTCAGCAGAGTTTAGATTCAAGAGCTTCACAGTCAACAGACAAGACCAGCAGTCTTGATGAAACTGTGGACAGTTCAAATGTGGATTCACAAATTGTTAAGATAGAAGAGATTACTGCCATCCCAAATCTAAATAATGACGATCCTGTTATAGAGCAAACAGAAACCCAGGAAAATGTCAAGGAAAGTGATAAGTACTCCTCTGCTGGAGAGATTGAAGATTCAGATGTTGCCTATGATCCTGAGGATGAAACACTTTTTGATGAAATTCAAGAGGATGTATTTAGAGGAGGGAGTACAAAGTCTTGTGATTCTTCTTTGTCTAGATCAGGGCATAGTTCCTCTCATAAGGGCACTACTCAGAACTCACACCGCAGCAGAAAGCGAAGGCAGTCACCAAAGAAGCGGAGTCATCACGAACGGGATCACAACCGAAGTCCTTCCAGGAAGTCACACCAGCGTTCTTCTTCACGTTCCCGGAGACGTAGTGAAAAAGAGAGACACAGACGAAGTGAAAGAGACAGGTCCAGGCATAGAGTTAGAGACCAATCTGAACGGCAAGGTCGCCACCGTAAAGAGCATACTATACGCCGACACTCTCATGGGCATAAAAGATCTCCATCCTTACCTGGAGATTCTCTGTCCATTTCACCAAAACAGCACAGACAACCGTCCCCTAAACTCTTTGAGAATTACCCCAGCTCATTTACGATCAAAAATGATCCAGATGGACATCAGTTCCAATGTGATGTTGTTGAGAACCCTGACAAGGACTGTTCTCAATCTTCACATGAACTTCTTCCCAATGTGAAACTTGAAACTTCAGATGTACCAATGTCCCAGGAGTTTCAAACAATTTCAGTCGGCAAACATGACCACACAGGTTCTTCCACACAGGTGGATATTTCCTCTCAACAGGAAACTAAGCTTCAAAGCAAATTTGAATGTACAATTCCTCTCAGAGAAATTGAACCTCCAATTCGAGATTCTCCTCAGAGCCCTGATCCAGAACCACAGTTTGTGAATCCTTTTAGTATAGCAAAGAGTGACCATGAAAAGACTAACATAATAAGACAGCCTATGACAAATACTAGTGTCTCAGTGCAACTTGGTGAAGTTGAAAACAATGGCATGCTTATTGGCGGTCAAACAACAATAGCAAATGTTAGAAATGTTGACTTTAAAGCCTTACATCTGCAGTGTTCAGGTTTGAGGGATCAAGGTGTTATAGAAACACACAAACTGATAGAAGGGCGTATGCCTTATGTGAATTCAGAATTAAGAGGTCAAGGTTTTGATGTGAAATGTGATACGAGTGGTTTAGGATCAAGGGAGTCTTTATCAACTATAGACCATCCAAGTCCAGATATAAGGACGTCACTGATAGTTGATGAGATTGGAAGCCAAGGTGGTAACCGTGCTCAGGAAGGTTTATTGTGTCCTAAGACTGATGAACATAAATCACAGCCAGAAAACACAAATAGCAAGCCAGATGTGTTGGAAATGGGGAGGGATCTATTCTTCCCAGGCCCACAGATACATAGTGCTTCCGATAATACAGGAAAAATTAAAGGCCAGAATAAGAAAGACATGTCCTATATCCGACAAGGAGAAAGTGGGCCTAGAGAAGATTTCAAAGGACAACCAGCTATTAGTGCTAAATGGAAAGCGTGCGGCCCTGGAAAGAGAGAATCTGACACAATTCATGAATTAAAAACTGTGGATATGGCAGGAAGAGGTTTAATGGGCCATGGCCGAAATATTGATGGTATAGGTAGCTCAGATTCAAAGGCTGACAGAAGGGATTCACATTTGAGGAGTTCAAGCAGAGAAATTGGAGAAATAGATCAAAACAGGACAGATGTAGGCATTCATGAAAACAATCGACAGGGTCTAGGCCTAGAAAGGAGAGAGGTTGGTCCAGATATGTGGAATGACAAGAGTCAAAGTAAAGACACAAGATCACATATGATAGCTCCAGATTGCATAGGCCCAGGATCAGGTCCAGGCGGGGGAGGGATGTTTATTGAAGATGAATGGAGAGGTCATCAACACAATAGGAGAGGTCCTAACATTGAGGACACCAGGAATGACTGGAGACGATCACGGAGTCCGCAGTTTGTGGCACCAGATCGTGAAAACATAGTACCCGATATGCAGGTCCCAGTGCATGACAGACATGGACCAGGTACTCCAGGTTTCAGAAGACCTGAGCCTGAAAGGAGAGGTCCAGCTCATGACGATCAAGTATCTGGTATAAGAGGACCAGGGGGTCGAGATTTTATGGGACCAGGCCTTGAAGTGAAAGGTCCACACATGGAAGGTCCTAATAGGAGAGGACCCTCTGTAGGTACAAATTTCCGGGGAACATGGCCTGAAAGGAGAGGTCCTGATCTGGAGTGTTATGGGACTGACAGGCAAGAAGATTTTGGTTCACTGAATTTCAGCGAACCAGGGCCCGGAAGGAGAGGTTTTTCCATTGAGGGTCCGAGGCCTGCCAGAATCGGACCTGGAGTTTCAGATTTCAGAGAACTAATACCTGAAATGAGAGGATCTGGAGTTTCAAATTTCAAGGGGCCAGCACCTGAAAGCAGGGGATTATCTATTGAGGGTCCTAGGCCTGACAGGAGACTACTGGGAGATCCAGATTTGGGAGCATCAGAGCCTGAAAATAGAGACTTATCAATGGAGGGTAGTGGGTCTGAAAGGAGGGGACCTGGAGGTTTAGATTTCAGAGGTCAAGCACCCGATAGAAGAAGTTTATCTATGGGTGGTTCTGGGCCTTACAGGAGAGGACAAGGTGGTCCAGATTGCAGAGGACCAGGGCGTGGTAGGATAGGTCCTGGTATAGTTAGCCCAGTGCCCGAAAGGAGGGGACTTGGAGGTTCTGATTTCAGAGGACCAGAGTTTGAGAGGAGAGATACAATTATGGAGGATATAGGAATGGACAGAAGCAGACCAGAGGGTCCAGATTTCAGTGGACCAGGGCCTAATAGATGCCATGCTGTTGAGGGTCCAAGCCCTCACAGGAGAGAATCAGGAGTTTCAGATTTTAGTGGGCCAGAACATGGAAATAAGGGTGCCCAAGGGCCTGATTGGAGACCACCAGAAGATCAAAACCCTGCTGGAATGGGTCCTGATAAGAGAGGACCATATAAAAGGGGCCCTGGGCCTAATTTCGTGGAACAGGGACCTGAACAAGCTGGTATATGTATGGAAGGTCCTTGGCCTCACTCGAGAGGACAACATTTCAGGGGTCCAAATATGGAGAGCCTGGACAACAGGGCACCAAGGCCAGATAGACCAGAATCTGGTATGGAAAGTCCTGGGATCAACAGGAGAGGGCCAGGATGTCCAAACTTGAGGAGACCAGTGCCTCAGCATACCGGACTCAACATTGGGGACCCAGTGCATGAGAGGAGATGTCCAGAAGGTCCAGATTTCAGGTGTCCTGCACCAGAACGAAGACCTCCAGATGTTGAAGGAAGAGGCAACGACAGGGGCTTTCCAGGAGGCCCACAGTTCAGGGGACCGGCACCACAGTTCGGTGGTCCTGAGCCAGAAAGAAGACTTCCAGATACTGAAGGAACAGGCAACAGCAGGGGATTTCCAGTAGTCCCACAGTTTAGGGGTCATGCACCAAAAAGAAAACATCCAGATGTTGAAGGAACAGGCTTCAACAGGAGCTTTCCGGGAGGCCCACAGTTTCGGGGTCCTGCACCAAAAAGAAGACCTTCAGATATTGAAGGAACAGGCAACAGCATGGGCTTTCCGGAAGGCCCACAGTTCAGTGGTCCTGCGCTAGAAAGAAGACCTCCAGAAAGAGACGGCCCAGAGTCTCATAAAAGAGGCCCAGACTTCAGGGGGGAGAGGCCTGAGAGAATGGTCATTGACTTTTCAAGGGCAGGTAGTCACGATCCAAGAGGACTGGGTTGTGAAAGTAGAGGTCCTGAATGGAGTAGAAAACTTGGTCCAGGACCAGGCATCAGACAGAAAGTACCAAATACAGACCAACAAAGACATAGTAGAGATGACTGGGGAGGGGATGACTTTGGGGTTTCAGAATGTATCCAAGAAGGTCTTGGCATAGAGAGGCCAGGAACTGACAGAATAGACCACATCTTTGGGGGTCCTGGATCTATGAGGAGAAATGTGAGAGAATCAGGCCCAGCTTTGAGCAGTCTAAATCCAGGAGACAGATGGAAAGGGTCAGACTTCATGGACTCGACACCTGATGGGATAAACACTCACTTAGAGGATGAATGGTCAGATGGAAGAGGGGAAAATATGGACGCTGTAGTAAATGAAAGTCAGGTTTCAGGAAATGAATGGAAAATACATGACAACAGGGGTCCTGGACCCTTTGACGAAGGTCCAGTTGAGCAGTTTCAAGATTATAGTAGGCGAGGTCCTCCTATGGCATGGAGGGGCCGTGGGGGAGCAAAGCTTGTACAAGAGAGACCAAATATGAGATTTCCAGTGCCTTTTAGAAGTCCAGGAGCTAATTTGGGTGGTCTTCATTGCAGAGCTCCAGGACCTGTCAGGGATGACCCAGATATGGTTGGCCCAATGACAAGTAGGGCAGGATCTGGAAATGAATGGAGAGGCCCTGATAGGGGGGCTGGTCAAACATTTAGAGGAGTAAGAGATCCAGACGATATAAGACAGGGCTATGATGCGAGAGGTCCAGCACTGAAAGGTCCAAGAACCAACATGAGAGAAGGTTCAGGTATAGGGAATGACTGGGGGCAGCCAGACATGAGGAGTAATATGGGAGGGCCAAACATGGAAAGACCTAGGGGAGGCCCAGAGTTGATGAATAAATGCCCAAACAGGAGGGGATTTGAGATGGGAGATAGAAGAGGTCCTAGAGGCCCAGATCCAAGTGGTCCAGGACCCAAAAACAGAAATTCAAACTTTGAGGGGCCAGGCAATGGTGGGAGATTCTCAGATTATAGGGGGCTAAGATCTGAAAGGCAAGGTGTTGACATAGAAACGGCTAGAATAGATCGACAAGGATTTAATGATTTTAGAAGGGAAAGAAGAGGTCCAGACATGAGAAGACACGGGCCAGACAAAACAGATCTGAGGGTCTTACCACCTGAGGGCGTTGATGTTAGACATGGACATGGGGGGCAGGATACAATTGAGGACTCGGGGAGATCTGAGCCAACGTCATCTCATTTAACTGGTCCTCGTCTGGTTGCTCGGTTCCAAGGCCCTAGTGATCCACAATCAGCACCATGTACTGGACCCCCAGGTCCAATTCAAAACAATAGAAAAATTTCATGCCCTGATTTTGACAACCCACAAACTCAACAAGTAGTAAAACCTCAAAGAAACAGGGGTGCCTTACTTCCTACTCCAACAGACGGTCCAGTACGCTTTCCAAATCGTCCAATGAACAATCCTGAATTCAGTCAGAAACAAAAAACGCTGAGCCAACAGACAGAAAGGCCATGGGGTAAAGGATTTGGGCCTAAATGCCAGCAGGATAGAAGTCTTGCTGGTAAAATAAGTACACATGTTGATGCAGGCAGAGTGGGCGGAGAGAAGAAGGACAATGAGACAGATAAAAAGGGGGTTCATGGGGCAAGTAGTGAAAACAAAACCGATCAAGCTATGGACAGTAATGCCAATAAAAGCAATGTTAAGCCAAGTTAGACACCCCCCATGGACCTGTCAGGACATTTATCTGCAAACATGTTTAGTGTCATGACACTAGATTGAGATAATTCAGCGCAACACACAGTGAATGTACTTTTCATGCGGAAAGTACCAGTCTTTCTTTTTTTTTTTAAGTCTCAACTTGAACTATGTACAGTATGTGTAAGATCAGACGTCGTGACACTCGGAGGACTATGAGTTATTAATATCCCTGTAGCTGAGTTTATTCAAAGCACATGTGTTTATTTTTGTTCTGTTAATGATCAAAAGCCCTGGAGATGTCAATAATGTATAAATTAAACTATTGATGGTAATTTTTGGTTGGAAATAGTCAGAAATGTTTTGTAGAGATGATGTACAGTTTTGTTCTTCTAGCCATGGTGTCAGTCTAGTGGCATGAACTGGCTTTTATGTTGCGCATGGGATTAAAATGAAAGGCTTGTGATGTTCTTTAAGAAGGCAATAAGTCAATAAAACAACACATACTTTTTAAATTTGTATTAAGTCTGATTTTGCCATTTATACTTGTTGTTTTTTTTTTACCGTTTATTGATTGCTACATTAATAGTGCTAAAATCTCTCTCAAGGTAAGTGTCAATTTGGAAGGATGATATTGAATTGATTTTAATTATAAGAAAATAATAATTAAAGTATTTTGAAAGATGATACCTGAAAATGGTAACAATAAGACTTGAAAAGTGCTTTCGAAACTTTCACAGCCATACAGTTACATTAAACAGAATGAACTTAAACAAATTTGTCCAGAAAAAATGCTATGTAAGAACTATTGTTGGTTCGGTTGTGGTTCAGGAGATAATCTATTAAACATATTCATATTTTATCGGTTATGGGGAAGGTTTGAATGTAAAAAAGTTTAAAAAATCAGTTATTTTGCAAATTAACTGCAGCTCTTTAAATGGTTATACATGTGTAAAAAGAACAATGTTTACTTGTGGAATTTGTTTAAATATCAAAAATAATATCTGAATACTTGTGTCGCTGACTACATCTGTTTAAATGTTAAATACACAGACAAAAAAAAACATACATATAAAGACAGCCTCATATAAATAGGATAATGGCTGGGAGACATAGTTGACGGTGTGTCCATCTCTGCTTAGTCATGTTATATCTGGAGCATATCTCAAAAAACTATACAAACTACATAATGCCACCAAACTTTCGACATATAACGGTTCCAAAAATGTTATTCTATATCTATTTTCCGTGGAAACCATGTGCTCTATTCTCAAATAATTTTATCTTACCTCTTGGAAGACTCCTAAGTAGCCCTAGAAGGTCCTAGTGAAGAGTTTCCTCTGAAGACCCATTCAGAGAAGCTGCTGAGAGTGAGGATGGGGTGGACCCCGCTGCTCTGGACGATGTCACGTTTCACCAAAATGTGATCGGCTGTTTTTTATGATTTGGGCTGCTTTAGGTCTCTCAGTGAATTCATGATAGGACTAATGTAGGTGATAAAACAGGAATAGACTACACCAGAATAGACTACACCAGACTGTAATTCCATAGTGAATAAAGTCTCCTGTTACAATAGTTCCCAAGAAGACATAAACAGATTATTAGAACATAGGAATTTAAATATGAAATCAAACTGAATTAAAAGCAGTAAAAATAAATCCATATATACATTTTCCAGTTATATTTTTATGCAATTCAAGCAGCAGCAGGTTTGGGAATGTTGAGCATACCCTAATTAAAGTTTGAAATGAAAAATAGGTGTATGTGTCACTGATTTCTCATGAAACAGAGGAATAAAGGCTGTGGACTATTAAGATACATCTGCTGCTAATAGCCCCTCGCATGAAACTTGCTGCACAACACCAGTTCAGGAAACAATATAAGAAACATAATTATATCACTGACAAGCTTTACTGATCATAATTACCTTGTGTTTAAGATAAAACCTTTTAAAAATCTCCGTATCATCGAAACATTGACGCGATTACTAAAGAGTTTGCTGCCAGCTGCTATTTTTGGACTGCATGATTTTTTGTCATAATGACTTAGGATTCCTCTTTACAACTCCTTACTTGTTGCTTACTTGATGCTTTGGGAAATAATTCTATCCTGAAAGGTTAGGTGTCATATAGTTAGGAGGGACACACCTACTTTTCCAAGGAGTTACCCCTGAAAAGTAGAAGATTTTTTGGAGTTTTAAGAGCTATTGTGACTGTAAGGTTGGCAAATACTATGGATATTTAAAGGAAAAGAAAGTAAGAGAAAATTCTCAGAAGGTTATAATGTCCAACATCCTCTGCATCCACCTGCAGAGCTCATGTTTCGCCAGAGGGGGACGACAACGTTCAGTTGAAACTCTACTCCTTCATGAAGCTTCACAACATCCATCAAGAAGTTTATAATGATCTGGTTTTGGTAAACGTATTTATGGAATACAACGAAATGTATTTACTTGATGATTAAAAGCAATAAACCACAATTCTAAGGTGCTTGTACATATTATAGATTATAATTATTATATTATGCCTCTCTGTGTTATTATACTATATTTCCAAAGGATGACATGATTCAAATAAATAATTTTAACCATTGGAGAAGCACTGAAGTATACTCAGTTACCTGTTACTTAATAATTACAACATTTATCTGGAAAATTAACAAATTTACTTTTTGACACCTCAAGTACATCAAGTAGATTTTCCCGGTAATTCTTACATACTTTTACTTAAGTAGGATTTGGAATACAGAACGTTTACTTGTAGTGGAGTATTTTTCAAAGTGTGGTTTTAGTTACAAAATACTGTGTCAAATGGAGTAAAGTATTACTTGAGTCAAATGCACATAAGAAAAGAAGTACTTGAGTAAAAAAACACAAGTGAAGGAGTACTTGTGTAGATGTACATGAGCAAAGAAGAACTTCAGTAAATTTATAAGGGACAAGAAGTATTTCAGTAAATGTACATAAGTGAGGAAGTACTTCAGTAATTTTACATAAGTGAAGATGGACTTGAGTAATTGTACATATGTGAAGAAGTACTTGAATGAATGTACATAAGAGAAGATAGAACTACTTGAGTAAAAGTACATAAGTAATGATAGAACTACTTGAGTAAAAGTACATAAGTGAAGAAGTACTTGAGTAAATGTACATAAGTGAAGATAGAACTACTTGAGTAAAAGTACATAAGTGAAGATAGAACTACTTGAGTAAAAGTACATAAGTGAAGATAGAACTACTTGAGTAAATGTACATAACTGAAGATAGAACTACTTGAGTAAAAGTACATAAGTGAAGATAGAAGTACTTGAGTAAAAGTACATAAGTGAAGATAGAACTACTTGAGTAAAAGTACATAAGT
>VRLP01007761.1:0-20038 GCA_009660295.1 Lophius piscatorius | reverse complement strand
CTGTGTGAACCTGGACTGTTTCACTGAATGAACCTGGACTGTTTCACTGTGTGAACCTGGACTGTTTCACTGAATGAACCTGGACTGTTTCACTGTGTGAACCTGGACTAAATAAAAGCCGTTCATCTTGAACTTCGCTCCGCTCTCAGAATCAGAACCATCTAACTGACAGGAGCTCCATAGTTACGCGTAGATGAATCTGAGCCCTGGATGTAGATCTTTTACAGAGTCAGTGGGTCAAAGGTTCATTTAGCGTCTCCATCAGCTAACATCTGCTCCTCACGGCTCCAACAACGACTCCTGCAGCTAGCGGGCCTCGGAGCGAGCGATCGGCGAGGATGAAGTTGTTCCCGTTCACGTCGGGGAATTCTCCTCCTCTCACTCAGAGGGGGACGGAGCGTCCGGCGCCGAACCGGCTTTATGAGACTCTGAGGCGCAGCTTTAGCTAAAACAAGCTAACGGTGAAATGAGTGACCTGCGTGAGCTAACGTCCACTAAACCAGCACTTGAGTTCTGACAGAGGAATGTCCAGTCCGGTATCGCCCGGATCGCAGCGACGTCTACAGGGCAGCAGCTAGCAAGTTTACAAAAGCTTCGACCCTGGAAAATCTTTATTATATTCAAAAGAACGGGCTTGGACCCAAACAGAGGAGACTCGGGGCCGGAACCAAGGGCGCAGATCTTGTCACCACTTAGAGAGGGACCAACCAGGGGGACATTCAGCCTCTTGGAGGCGGGACTGAGGCTCGTTTGTGGTGCTAACAGGTAGTAACAGAGGTGCCGAGTGGATCTCAGACCCGGTGAAGCAGCAGAACAAAAATCAGCGCCTGTACGAACAGAACCGTCTGTACGATAGTTCGTATGTGGGGTTTTGGTCCTGAACTTGAATTTGTTGAGGAAAGACCCGTGGACTCCCACAGTTAGTCCCGCAGAGAGGATGATGCACCACGCCTCTTCCTCACCTGTCCGTCACTCTTTGCAGAAGTGACAAAAATCCCAAATTGCATTTATTTTTGTTTTTGGATGCAGATTTCTGGCCTTTTCTCATTTTCACACGTACGTGAAAAAAAGACAACATGTTTTAAATTGTGTCCGAAGGAAAGTTTGTATCTATTTGTATTATTGAAATAATTTACACGCCCCCTCGGATCTGCGCCGGTGGTCTCCACCTCCTAAAGGTCGCTGCTGTCGGTCCACTTCCTGTTTCTGTGCGCGAGTCTGCGTCCTGCTTTCAGGCAAATAGGGAACGGTTCCCAGACGTACCATTCAGGGCAAGTAGAGAACATCCTGGTACCTGTGGCGCTACAAAAGAAGTTCCGCCGGGTTCTCCTGGATCACAGAGTCTCCATCAAATAGACCCACTGTAAGAGTTCTTCAGCACCGCTCCGGGTCAACATCTAACCGCTGAGTCTCAGCAGCTCCTCACAGTTTCCTCAGTTATTTATAGTGTGTCAGATTCTCCTTGGCTTTAGGGACGTGGTTCTGCAGAGGTTCTGTTGTTTTCAGCTCCGTCAGCCCAGGCCGCCCCTTTGTTGAGCAAGTTTCTGATCCACACAGCTACTCGGACTGAAAGAGAGCAGAGAGGCCAGTTAGAGGAGACGGGGAGCATCGTTCAAACCGGGTCGACACCAGTTCTACTCTCTCAGACACAAAACACAGACCAGAGGTCCACACTGCAGAACCGGGTCTGTGGTAGGTGAGGTAACATCAGGGTTAGCACTGTTTCACACTAAGAACCTGGACTGTTTCACTGTATGAACCTGGACTGTTTCACTGTATGAACCTGGACTGTTTCTCTGTGTGAACCTGGACTGTTTCTCTGTGTGAACCTGGACTGTTTCACTGTATGAACCTGGACTGTTTCACTGTGTGAACCTGGACTGTTTCACTGTCAGACAGTCACACATATCTGGGATTTGTTGAACCTGCTTCATAGTTAGCATGATGCTAACCCTGCAGGCGTTAAAGACTCACCGGCGTGGAGGAGTGGCTCATTTTGTCAAAGCGAAACTTCAAGCTGGACCTCGGCGACGTCTTACTCCTGCCGTCGGCTGATGACGGAGCAGAAGAACGGAGAAGGTTAGAGGAGAAGGTTAGAGGAGAAGGTTAGAGGAGAAGGTTACAGGAGAAGGTTAGAGGAGAAGGTTAGAGGAGTTATCATTCTGTCGGCAGAAGACTCTTTACACGTCTGCGAGCAGGTCTACCTGTCGGGCTGCGGCACATGATGACGGGGGTACCGGGACCCTGACTGTCCAGGCTGAGGGCCGGACTGAAGGCGGAGGAGGACGCGATGGAGGGATGGCTGGCCTGGGCGAGGGAGGGAGCAGAAGGAGAAGGAAGAGAATGAACGACTCCTCTGTAGAGGTCAGATGGTCGAGAGGAGCAAATACTTCCCTCAGACCACGTCCACAGTCTGGAGAGTCCAACAAGATCTTCATGTTCATCTCTCCTGAGGTCATCCCTCACCTACAGGTCAACAAGGTCATCTCTCCTGAGGTCATCCCTCACCTACAGGTCAACAAGGTCATCTCTCCTGAGGTCATCCCTCACCTACAGGTCAACAAGGTCATCTCTCCTGAGGTCATCCCTCACCTACAGGTCAACAAGGTCATCTCTCCTGAGGTCATCCCTCACCTACAGGTCAACAAGGTCATCTCTCCTGAGGTCATCCCTCACCTACAGGTCAACAAGGTCATCTCTCCTGAGGTCATCCCTCACCTACAGGTCAACAAGGTCATCTCTCCTGAGGTCATCCCTCAGGAGAGATGCGTGGTGGAGGTGAAGCACTGATTAATAATTTCCTCGTCATGTTGTTTCTTGGCTGCCCAGAAACAAATCCTTTACAGTCCGGTTCTGACGGGTGGGACCGGCTGCTTTAAAGGTTCTGTTCTGTCCGGTCTCACCGTCTCCAGCTCGTCCAGGGCTTCGGTTTCTCCCGCCGTGCTGCTGAAGCTGCTGGTGCTGGATGAAGACCGGGAGATGTTGGGTCTGCCGCCGCTGCACTCTTTCAGCTTGATGAACGGCCTGAGGAGGAGGAGGAGGAGGAGGAGAAGATGGAGGAAGATCTACAGAACAGCACACTGTCTTTTTACCTCCACACTGTCCTTTACCTCCACCTGTCCTCCACCTCCACACTGTCTTTTACCTCCACACTGTCCTTTACCTCCACACTGTCCTTTACCTCCACACTGTCCTTTACCTCCACCTGTCCTCCACCTACACCTGTCCTTTACCTCCACATGTCCTTTACCTCCACCTGTCCTCCACCTCCAGACTGTCCTTTACCTCCACACTGTCCTTTAAGTCCACACTGTCCTTTACCTCCACATGTCCTTTACCTCCACCTGTCCTCCACCTCCACCTGTCCTTTACCTCCTCCTGTCCTTTACCTCCACCTGTCCTCCACCTACACACTGTCCTTTACCTCCACCTGTCCTCCACCTCCACACTGTCCTTTACCTCCACACTGTCCTTTACCTCCACACTGTCCTTTACCTCCACATGTCCTTTACCTCCACATGTCCTTTACCTCCACCTGTCCTCCACCTCCACCTGTCCTCCACCTCCACACTGTCCTTTACCTCCACACTGTCCTTTACCTCCACATGTCCTTTACCTCCACCTGTCCTTTACCTCCACCTGTCCTTTACCTCCACCTGTCCTTTACCTCCACATGTCCTTTACCTCCACATGTCCTTTCCTCGCCTCACCTTTCTTTGTTGGGGTAGATCTCAGGTGAGCTGGGATTGGATGACGTCTCTGACCTCACTTCCTGGGACAGCGGGCAGATGTCAGCAGATTTTTGGTCGCTGCGGACAGAAGAAGACGTTAAAAACACGTCCGTTTGTCTTCACCTGTGTCTCCCTGGGGTCCTCCTCAGGGGTCCTCCTCAGAGCTCCTCACGTCTTTTAGTCTCTGGACTTATTTGTCTCGTCTCATTGGACCCCTGAGGGTGGGACTCCTGTATGTCTTGGACTTCCTGTCACCTCTAGTTGTCAGCTGATTCTGTGTCCTCTTTGATACGAACATGACCTCTACCTCCGTTTGAACCCGGGACTCCTACCTGCGAGTGTGTTTGTCCGTCGGGGGGTCGGGCCCCGAATGGAGGCGAGGGAAGAGGCCAGAGCGCCGTTTGACTGGGCTCTTCAGGGGAGACTTGGCGGACAACGCCGGAGGCTGAAGGTCAGAGGATTAACAGTTATACTTTAAAATAAAGACAAGGTGAAAGAATCTAAATCAGATTAAAAATAAAGATCAAAGGGAGATTTTTACACCAGTTCTAAAGTTTGTGATTCTAGTTTAGTTCTGACGGATTCTGACCGTCCTGTGACCTGATGTCACCTGATGGACGTCACCTGATGGGCGTCACCTGATGGACGTCACCTGATGGGCGTCACCTGATGGGCGTCACCTGATGGACGTCACCTGATGGGCGTCACCAGCAGGTGTAAACAGACTCACCGAGAAGGTGCTCTTTGTGCATTCACTGGTGCTCTGAGGAAGAACTCCTCCGCTCACGCTGGCCGGGACCCCAGACCCCACCCCGGGGCTACGGTGGCGGTGGGACCCGACCATGGTCTCCATGGAGTGACTCCTGACACGCATGGCCCTCTGGAGGAAGAGGAGAGAAGAAGAGGAGGAGATTGGATTTTCAGGTTCACAGGTGCTATGACACAGGGAAACCACCAGAGGGAGCAGGTCTCCAAGAAACAAGCAGAGAGATCATAAGTGGATGAAGAAGCATTTTTTACTTTGTTTCTTTTTGTTTCTTTTTATATCTTTTAACATTTCTATCTTAATACTTTTTATACGGTTTGTCATATTCTTACATGGCTTCTAAATGTTTTGAGACCTTCTTCACGGCTATAACTTTGGTATTTATTTAATTCATCGTTAAACGAGTAAAAAATGTTTTAGCTATAGATTAATATATTAATATAATAATATATATAAAATAATATATTAATATTATTTTATTACTGGGTTGTGTTTGCTTTTATTAATAAGTAAAGTTATTTTCTACATGTTAAATTATTTCTATTTGTATGTACTAACATGAATATTATTGTACTGATAATTGTGTACATAGTATATATATGCATACATATATTTATACATATATATGTATGTATGTATGTGTATATATATATATTATGTACACAATTATAATTAATAAATGTGAAAAAACTAGTGTTTTTCGTACCAAAGAGTAAAATAGGAACTATTAGAGTAAAATATGATGTAAATGTAAGTTAGATCTTAGATCTTTGGGACATGACGGTTCCTCTAATGGTTTTATCTCCACCAGTAGGAGGAAATAAGAAAGAACCAAAGGAAGTAAAGGCACCCCTTCACAATAAGAGTCTTTTATTATCGGTTTAGAACTAGTTTTCTGCTGCTTGCCAAATAGTGAGCCTTCATTAATATGTACTGTCACAGAAGAGAATGTGCTGGTGTCGCCACATAATGAGCACAAACTGATTTAAGTTGTTTATAAATGTTACCTATAACCTAATTAATAAAAACTGATGTTTAACCGTGAATACTTCCTAAATAAAGGCAGCGTTCTCGTAAGGTGGTACCGAAGAAAAACCGTTGATGTAAGGTTCTTGTTGGTTTAAAGTTAGTCGATTCTTTTCCTGTTGAGACAGAAATTAAGACGTTTTCTTGCATAAATTGTCAGAAACTCTGTTTATTGAGACACAACAGTTCCACTGCGAGCTGCCGCTCTAGTTTGAGACTAGAGCGACGCAGAAAAGTAAAACACAGCCACCGCCAGCACAGCCAGGAGAACAGCGCCCCCTGGGACGGCGTGCAGGAAGTGTGAGGTAGCGTTCCACGAAGCCTGTGGAGAGCAGCAGAGTGGTACGGTCACATGATCAGGACCACATCAGCTGACATCAAACGGGGGCCCCTGTAACACTGGGGGGTACTTTGGGTCCTGGATTGAGTATTTCTGAAATGTTATTCATAGTTCCCTGAACAATCTTACAAGAATAGATTAAATCAAACTCTACATTCAGATTTACTATTTTAAAAGCTGCAAACAATAAATAGAATGATGGTCGCCACCTGCTGGACGTCTGGATCCAGAACAACGGACAAAAATCAACAGAAAAGTCGCATCCATTCAATCACAGAAGATCAGAAAAGGTCCGGATGTTTCAATCGGACCCGCTGACCTCCAGTAAAGTCAACAACATTCACCTTGAAGGACTCGAGTAGACCGCCGTGTCCCCCGTTCTCCAGCTTGTCCTCCTCGCCGGCCTGACCCAGACCCATGGCGGCCTGGCTCTGCCGGTGCAGCTCGTCGTGGAGGTTGTCCAGCAGCGCGGCTCGCGTCCTCCCCTGGAATCGGATCAGACACAAAGAACTGATGGAGGCGAGTATCGGGCGGGTGAGCGAAGACGAAGATGAAGGTGGAGGTGGAGGTGGAAGGTTTAGGGACGGCGTGCGGACGGGTCAGAATGTGTCTCACCTCCAGTTTGGCGAACTTTTCAGATTTGTAGCAGGAGTTTTCGGCGTTGATCAGCTTCGTCAGCAGGAAGTCTCGAAACTCCGGACCCTGAAGAGAGACAGAGTCAGATGATGCTGCAGCACGCCGCGTCGGATCCATACGGTTCTACCGCAGTTCTTCAGCGGTTCCCCTTGTAGGAGTCCAGTGACTCCAGTACAGGAGTACTGGACCAGCTGTCAGTCTTAAAGGGTCGTGGTTAGACAACGGTAGACGCTCACCTTCCTGAAGACCGCGGGGTTCGGGAGAGGCGGTCCAAAAGGCGGGACGTCTTCCCTGGCTGTAACGGACACCTGTTGAGGACAAACATGGTCACAGGTTCTTCAGAACACCTTCACCGGGCTGACTGACAGAGGTATACCTTGTACGCCGTGTTTTCGGTGCAGGGGTTCTCCACCTGCACCAACACGTACGCGTGCAGGAAGTTGGAGGCGATCATGTCTGGGACAAAGGGCGTGGCCTCCTCCTGGAAGACCGCGGCCACGATGTCATTTCCTATGTGCCGTTTCCTCTGGAGCTGCAGACGACGAGAAGTTGTTTTTTTGGAAGTGAAGCCAAAACAACGCTTTTGAATCCACATGGGTTTGAGTCCCCCGGGGAGAAACCGGGGCCTCTGATTGGTCCAGACCGTCAGGGATCGGATTCGTACCTGCTGGACGTCTCCCTCAGTGAACGGAAGCTTGGTGGACACGTGGAACATGACCTCCCTCTGCCTGAAGACCGTGTAGACCGACTCGGACCCCGTCTGTCCGTGGGACACGTCCAGCCCGCCGCGGAACCTGTCACATGATCAAAGAGCGGCGTCACTCTCTTCCCTGGGCTCGGACACACTTTCAAGTCAGCTTTTGTTTTCGGCTGGCGCCGGTCCCTCCCTCAGAACTCTGACATCTGTCAGAACCACAAAACAATGATGAATAAAATAAAGAGACGATTCCCACAAGAGCAGAAGCTCTGATGGCTCGACCCGACTAAGTGGAGGCGGGAACAGCAGGATGAACTGCTCCAATTTACGGTAATTGCAACCGGCTATTCTCATTATGACACCGGGCCGTCATGGCAACCTCCTCTGAGTCCGAACGGACCCTCCGCTCTGCCGACCCGCCTTTGTTTCTTTTAATCTTTATTCCGTGCAGCACACTGATTATTATTCCAGCACACGCTGGTTCCGAAGGGTTTCCAGCACTCCAGCAAGAACTCATCAGAACCTCAGAACATGGAGGCTGAGGGGGAACCCAGTGGATGAGGGTCTTTCTGGATCCAGGGGGGATTTTTTGTGAAAATCAGAACCGACTAAAATGTCCCATAATGAAAAGCATCAACAGGACTTAACTCCGCCCCTCAACAAAACCTGATCAAAAGGTCAAACTGGTCACCGGACTTTGGACTCTATCAGAATCAAAGACATTCTGACATCCGGACCGTTTTTCATTAAACCACCGTTCGGGTCTCGGCGACATCAGGGTCCGCTCCAGATTGGTTAAGAGTTAATCATCATTGTGACGGAGCGTCACGTCAATCAAACGGAGATTTTCAGATTTTCAAGTCATTTTATGAGAAAACAATGAAATAAAAAATATTATTCACAACATAATTATAGTTTTTAGGATAAAATGACCGAATCAAGAATAATCATTTTAAATTATTACAGCTATAATAATGAAACAATGTTCTGGTACTTTTAGAAGAGAATAAATCTTAAATTATGTTACTGGAAGAAAATTACAGTTTGAGAATAATAAAACTTTTTTTTTATAAAGAAACAAACAAAGTCACAGATTTATGTGAGAATGGTCAGAATGTGTCAGAACCGGTTCTGTTCTGCAGAAAGAAGCAGAAACACGGGAGGAAATCGCCTCTTTAGAGGGGGAGGAGACGGTGGCCGATGGTCAGTGAGACTTTATTCTCATTATAATACGAGTTTATTCTTGTAACATTACGTCGTTTTTTTCCCTCCACGTTCTTAATGTCGACATGAAAACAGGATAGAATTTAAGCCGGTTCTGGTGACGCTCATTTGGAAGCTAATGGAGGTACTGTACATTTATGGTACTAGGAGGTTCTGAGCAACAGGAAGTCCAACAAAGAGCCTCATGAACCTGGAAAACTGCAGAAAAACAAACAGATTGTTTGTTTTTCTGGGAAGAATGTTTATTTTAAACTTTTTAACTTTATTCTTGGGATTCTGGCGGTCCGCTTAGGTTTTGAACCCGACTGTCTGGTTCCAGTTCTGCTTAGGGGTCTTTTTTCAGGGTGGAGTCACACACAGCTGATTGGCTAATTAAACCTCCAATCAGATCCCTGCTTTGCCCTGATTGGTTCATTCATGCTCAGACAGTTTTGGCAGGTGAGACCCCGCCCCTCCCCAGAAACCGGACCTCCTTGTCCTCCGATGACATCACACAAACTCTCTTCTTCTACTCATCCTCTCACCCTTTGAAGTCCTGGAGTTCAACGTTGTCGCCCAGGACCCCCAGAAACTCCTTGAAGGCCGGCGTCTCCTCGTTGTTCCCGAACAGCTGCTCCTCTGAAGTCTGACAGGAAACAGGAAATGGGCAAAAGACGCAACGGATGAGACGTGAAATCCGATATGTGACGTGAAGACGAGCGCGTGAACGGACGTTTCTCCCACCTGTCCAAACTTCTGGTAGACGATTCCAAATTTGAAGGTGTTGTTCACCTCGTGTTCGTCGTAGGCCACCATCAGCTGGGATCCCTGCAGGAACAGGAAGTCACGTGACAACGGGTCCGCAGACGCGTCTCCGGGGGGCCGGACCCCCTTATGAAGGGTTTTGAGGGGATGAGGGGATGTACTCACCCGCGGGTACAGAACCGGGTTGAACTTGACCCCGGTGGCGTCGTCACACAGCAGCTGAGAGGAAAGGTCAACGTCGGGTTAGAGAAATGGCGTTTCTTCTATTTACAGCTAGTTTATGCAGAAACGGACGTTTTAGGAAGAATCCTCTCGTGGAGTTTGATCTGGGTTTTTGTTTTTGGCGGTTCTCCAGCCCCCCTTCTGTTTGGTGTTCCACTTCCTGTCTAGATGATCTCGGGTAGACCGACCATAAAGACCGGCTTTTATGTCCTTGGAGTTTGATGGCAGACGATTTATTCTTACATTATTTATTAGATAATAACGTTTCTACAATCCTCTGTTCTCAGGAGGGTCTCTGTGGACCGCTCTAGACGCCATCTTTGTTCCCTGCACCAGAGGAAACATCTGCGTCGTGACCACGCCCCTTTACTGATGACGGCCTGTGAGCGCGTCTCGGTGTTTCTCGAGAAAAGTGCTTGACCTCGAGTGTCACTATTGTTTATTCCTGTCACAACTCCTCCCCCTCCTCTCAGTTACACACCAGAGTGGACCACCACCTCCAACACCTCCAACACCTCCAACACCTCCAACACCTCCACAACTTCCCTGCTCCACAGGGACACAAACAGGAAGTCTGCTCTTCATCTACTTCCTCCCCCTCTGGACTTCTTCTTTCTGTGTTCTCCACCATGTTCCTTTCTGAGGTCGGAGTGACTCAGCGGTTCTGAATCCTCCCAGCGGTGCTAACGAGGAAATGGGTCTGGCGTTTGGGCCCAACATTGTCAGGCACAAAATGGACCCGTCTCCATCAAAACCCAGCTTTGCTGAAGGCTCTGATGTTTTCTAAGGTTCTGATAGAAGTTCGGTTCTGTTAGGGGGTCAGGGATGAGCTTCATGGAGTAACCTCACGGCCTGGTTCTGATTGGACCTTACCTTGGCGATCTGAGGAACACTGGGCAGCTGGCTGATGCCGGCTAAAGAGATCCGGTCGTGGAGCGTTTTAATCCTCGACCTGCAGCGGGACAAGAAGAGGTCATCGATCTGTGAGGTCATCGATCTGTGAGGTCATCGATCTGTGAGGTCATCGATCTGTGAGGTCATCGATCTGTGAGGTCATCGATCTGTGAGGTCATCAGTCAGTGAGGTCATCAGTCGCTGAGGTCATCAGTCTGTGAGGTCATCAGTCGCTGAGGTCATCGATCTGTGAGGTCATCGATCTGTGAAGTCATCAGTCGCTGAGGTAATCGGTCAGTGAGGTCATCAGTCTGTGAGGTCATCAGTCGCTGAGGTATCGGTCTGTGAGGTCATCGGTCAGTGAGATCATCGGTCAGTGAGGTCATCAGTCGCTGAGGTCATCGGTCAGTGAGGTCATCGGTCTTTGAGGTCATCGGTCTGTAAGTCCACCTCTGAATGTCTCCTGATCAGAGTCTGGACCTGAACCCCCCTGAGATGCTGTGGTGGACCTGAGAAGATCCGTTCCTGCTCACTAACCCTCCAGTGTTTCTGTACTGAAGCGGTTCTGGACAGAAGAGCGGGCCAGGATTCCACCACAGTGATGTCAGAGCCTGCAGGTGTTGCTGCCGGAGGCGGAGCCCAAACAAAACAAGGACCTGGTGCCGACACGTTTTGAACTTCACAGTTGGACACATGAGACGTTGGGCGTCTCCCTGCGGTCCTACCTGAGCATGATGCGCAGGTACTCGTGACCTTCGGCCTCCTCGTGCTTCAGGGACATGATGAGGTTCCCGATGCTGCTGCCGGTGCAGTAGTAGTTCATGTGTTCCTGCGCGAAGGAGGCGGAGACCAGTTTTAGCTCAGACACAAGGACGCGTCGCAGCTGATGAACGCACGCTAACCTTTCCCAGGAAGTGTTTGCGGTAGGCGCGAGCTGTGCTGTTACACTCCAGGCGAAAGCTGTGGCCCCCGCCGGGGCTCATCCCCCCGCCCCCGTCCTCCTCGCAGAAACTGGACTCCGACGAGGAGGGGGTGCAGGCCGGCGCCTCCACATCTTCGATCCAGTATCCCCCAAACTGTGGCAGGATGACCTGAGGATACGGACCGCCTTTCTCCAGAACCTTGGGAGAGAAACAGAAGCAGTCATGTGACACATCCTGACGGCCGCGGGAACGTCTCCGTCTCCACGAGGCGAGCTGCTTAAAGGAACAGTTCACGCCGTTCATGGGATTATTTAACTACTGCAGCAAATTATGACATTTATACGAGACAGATCTCCACGAGTGGATCATCCGCTCCAACGTTTAAATCGCTAAATAAATAACTTATTTAGCGCTAACGTAGCTTTTAGCGTGCTAACGTAGCTGTGGGCTTGCTAACGTAGCTTTTAGCGCGCTAACGTAGCTGTGGGCTCGCTAACTTCTGTGTACTCTGTCTCTCACAATATTGAGATGAAGGTATTTTTAAAAATAGATGTGAAAGGGCCGTAATAATATATAATAATAATAATAATAAGGTAAGTTATTTTCTTTTTCCCGTGAACGGTTCCTTTCAGCGCAGAAACAGAAAACATGAATCTCAGCTTCATCTGTTAACGGATGAAGTTCTGGGTCCACATGATGAAGAGTGTGTAGTAGTGTCATATCTCAGTGACTCACATCTTCTATCCGTGGGTAAGGGATGTAGTCATCCTGGAAAACACACACACACACACACACACACACACACACACACACACACACACACACACACACACACACACACACACACACAGTTAGGACTCGTGTTCACACCGGTGAGGTCACATGATGACGACACAGACACGATCACAGACAGGTAACAGCCGACTCCATGATGCAACAGCCTGTAATGTGTGGTCTGCGGCGAGCATCGGCGAGGGCGGGTTCCCCCTGTGATGAGCTGATCCAGTCGGTCCCGGGCCTCAGAACCGTCATGAGGCGTCACAGCTCCACTGCCGACCTCTAAATACTGCTTAGGGCGGCGTTGCTTAATATTCAGCCGGAGTGGATCCACCGGCAGCCCGGAGGGGATCGGGAGTTCATTCAGCTCCTGGTCCATCGGACCAGGACCCCCACCCTAGCTAGAGTGGGGGTCCGGGGGCGCCGGAGCTGCACTGCGCCATTGTGAGGTTTAAGGATGTTTATAGTTGTCAATTTACCAGGTACCCCGCTGATGAAGGGGCAACCCTCATCAGGAGGTGGATCCAGGTCCAGATGCGGATTCTGGATCACAATTTCACTTTCTCCAACACATTGTGACCTTTTAGTATTTTGCCAATGTCATATTTTCCCCCACTCTCCTAGAGGTGATGAAGCTGAAATGATGAAGCTGAGATGATGAAGCAGAGACAATGAAGCAGAGGTGATGAAGGTGAGATGATGAAGCTGAGGTGATGAAGATGAGGTGATGAAACTGAGGGGATGAAGCTGAGGGGATGAAGCTGAGGGGATGAAGCTGAGGGGATGAAGCTGAGGTGATGAAGCAGAGACAATGAAGCAGAGATGATGAAGCTGAGGTAATGAAGCAGAGGTGATGAAGCTGAGGTGATGAAGCTGAGGGGATGAAGCTGAGGTGATGAAGCTGAGGGCATGTACATTCAGGCTCACTCTTCTGTCTCTGACAGTGAAGAATCTGGAGGAGGTTTCGGTGAGAATGGCGTTGGCGGAGGTTTGGACGCTTCAGCTAGCTAACAACCAGCCGGCAGACACAGGTGAGAACATGAGCTCCTCGGCGGAGATGAAAGGATGAAGAAGCAGCAGGGAAAGAAAGCATGCGGAGAAATGGACGACACAGACTGATGAGAGCTTCACGGGGTCACAGGGTGTTTGGTCACACCTTCCATTTTTTGGTCTCTTCAGCTTTAGGGACCTCATTGGTGTCGGCGGGCAGCATGAGGAGGGAGAAGCACAAAGGTCAAAACGTAACATCGTCTTCATCACGAGTCACACATGCAGGAGGAAGAGAAACTCATCCTCCGTCTGATTCAGCTTCTAAACATGGAGATCCAACCCTAGATGTTCTGACTGATGAAGATTTGATAGTGACGATCTTCTCTGAGTGGAACAGACTCAGACGGCAGAAATGTGGGAAAGACAATTCCAACATTTGTAGCCGTCAGACAGAATGATGAAGATGAAGCTGAAGAAAAGGAGAGCGGTGTGAAGCAGAGGGTGACCTTCATCAGCACCATCAAGATTACAGTCCTCAATCACATCAAGTTCATAATGTGGAGTTCAGCTGATCAGCCAAAACATTACAACCACTGAACTGAACGCAGCTGGACCACGGAGTAATGGAAAAAAAACGTTCTGGTCGGATGGATCATGAAGGATCGGTGCACCAGAACTCTTTATATTCATTATGGGAAGAAGATTAACCATTCCCGGTATGGCCTCCAGATTCCCCGTATCTCAATCCAATCCAGCATCTGTGGGACATTATGGACATAAAGGTCGGATCCATGGAGGACCCACCTCACAGCTTGAGAGAACTTGATGGATCTGTTGCTAACATGTTCTGGTCGGCTGGGGTCCCGGCCTCAATGGGTCAGAGCTGCTTTGGCAGGTGGTTATAATGTTATGGCTGATCCCTTTATGTGAACGTAAGTGAATGAATGATGGGAGGTCCTAAGATCTCCTCTACTTCTAGTTGGACCCAATGGGATCTGGACTAAGTTACATGGTGCTAACATCAGCTCAGTGGTTGGAGGGGGGGGGGGGGGGAGAGAGAGAGAGAGAGAGATGAGGAGGAGTACCTGTATCCTCTCCAGCATGTCGAAGAACTCGGCGGACTGAAAGACACAGAAGACAAAAAACTCGTCAGTCGACTGGAACTGGACTCAACCTTCACTTTAAGAGCGCAGAACTCGATGACATCATCACGGGGGGTGAGTGCGGCAGCCAGTGAGGCCACCCCTGCTGGGGAGGACACACTAACTACGCACGTGGATTTGAACCTGGAACCTTCTCAGCAGCTGTGTTCCCTCTTTACCTCCATGGTACTCCGGGTTTTCACTTTGGATCGGTTCCAGACTTAAAGTGTTCTTACGGCGCCCGTGTTCGACTCAACCGCCAGAAGTCGTTTTTGTGTCGCCGATGAAAACATGATAACCTTGAAGAAATTAATCCTCTGAACGTGAAGATCATCTCTCACACACACACACACACACACACACACACACACACACACACACACACACACCTCACAATGTAACATCCTTGAGTGCTTTCACACGTCCTCGCCCTCGGGGGGGCGGACACCTCGCCACGTAAACAAGCTGTGAGGGCGATAATGGTTCCAGTGATTGTCCTCAGAGTTATAGCACATGTTTTAAGTGTCAATGTGAGCGCACACACACACACACACACACACACACACACCATCACAAACACACACACACACACACACCCCATCACAAACACACACACACACACACACACACCCCATCACAAACACACACACACACACACCCCATCACAAACACACACACACACACACACACCATCACAAACACACACACACACACACACACCATCACAAACACACACACACAAACACACACACCCCATCACAAACACACACACACACACACACACACACACACACACACTAAACTTCCTGTGGTTAACAGAAGTGTCGGATGTAACGTCTGCTGTGGAGGAATCTTCGGCTGTATTATCTGGTCATGTGACAGTGGGCGGGGCGACAGACGAAGAGTTTGAAGATGAAGAGTTCACAGTCGTTGGGGTTCAGCGAACAATCATTGTGATGTTATTAATATCACTAATAATAATAATCTTGACTTGATTAATCAGGTGTTAACTTCATACAGAACCACGTCCTGAAAGTTATCCCTGCATTTATGTAGGTATTTATCCCTGAGGGAGCAGTGGGCGGAGCCTGTGAGGCGCCCGGGGAGCTGAGGTTTTAGGGTCTTGCTCAAGGACCCACCGGTTGTTGCGTCAGGGTCTGGGCTCCAACCCGCGTCTCCCGGTTGAGGGACGACTGCGCCACCCACTGAGATGAAGCCGCCCCTTATCTTATCTCTTAGACCTTAGCTGCTAACTGCTACTAGCTGCTAACGTTGACTAGCATCTTACTGCTACTAGCTGCTAACGTTGACTAGCATCTTACTGCTACTAGCTGCTTTTTAATTCTCCTAGTTGTTGGACACATGTATGACAAACATCAAAGGCCTCCCTGTCCTGACACCTCCTTCCTTCTAGAGTCCTTACCTCCTCGGCTCTTCAACAAGAACCTAAACCCCAACTTTTCTCCGTGGGCCAGAACTCTGCTCCTCCAGGACCGATCCAATGTTCTGAATGTGAGACTGGATGTGACAAAGAGACTCCACCTCCTCCTTCTCCTCCTCCTTCTTCTTATTTCCTCCTCCTCCTCCCTCTTCTTCAGAGCCAAGTGTTTCACAGCTTCTCCGTGACTCCTCCTGTCTCTCTTCCTGAGACCTATGTTTGTGGGCGTGTCCCCAAACACCTGTTTCCTGTTTTGCTCCGCACCTGTTCACCATCATCTCATCAACCTGCAGACGGAGCGGAGTAAGAGCTGGAGGAGTCTCACCGACGAGTCCAGGGTCAACCGGCTCCTCCCACACGAGGCTTTGGACACGCCCTCTCACGCCTTATCCCTTAGTTAATATTAACCAGCTGAAGGTGGCGGGAGAAGATACGGCGCCGCGGCTGGACGCGAGAGTCAACACCAGACACAGAAGCTGTGGGTTACAGGAACCACCGCCACAAGAGGAAGTGAGACAAACGTGGTCCTGCTCTCCCTGTGTCTCAGCTCGCCATGACCCGTGTGTGTGTGTGTGTGTGTGTGTGTGTGTGTGTGTGTGTGTGTCTATACATGTATATAAATACGTATCTATATATTTATGTATGTTAGAGGAGGGTCTTCCCACTGGATCTGTGTGTGAACGCGTCACTGATTGTCGTCAACCATCATCCTGTTTCCCCTGCAGTCACATGACACCTGCGAGGACGAACCGTCTGTCTCACACAGGTGTCTGCATTTGTCACCTTTTACGTCGGTGATAATTTGTCTTCTCTCTCTCCCTCCGTTTTCTCTCTCTCACCTAAAGGAAACATCTACATCTCTCATCACCGTGGCGACCGGCTGATTCCACCGCGGAACGCCTGCCTGGTCCTCGCCGTCGTTAACGGGATCGTCTGCAGAGGGACAGCAGCAGCGAGGAACGTCTAGAGACAACCGTCTCTGTGTCTCACCGTCTCAGCGCCAGAATCAAAGGCACCGTTCAATGATTGAGTTTTTCCACGGGTTCACGTCTTACTGACCCGGACGTGGAACGACAGGGGGTCTTACCAGACCCACGGGTCAACAGTCCTAAGTGGACCCAGTCTTCTTCATGCCTCATTTCCTGTGTCCAATCATTGAATGGAGGTTCTCCATCTTCGGTTCAGCGGGTCGTCCTGTCCGATCAGTCGTTGTAGTCCAGTAGTTCTGACCCGTGACTCCCCCAAAGGATGAGGCTTTCTTCCTCACCACTGCCGCCATGTTCTTGCTCATGAGGTGGTTGTTGTGTTCGCCATGGAGGCCCACAGAGAGGCCCGGACCAACGTGGGTCACGAGGTCCGCAGGAAGCGCCGGGACCTTTCGTTCACCTCAGCGGACAGCGAGAGTTCTTATCTCACCAACAGTTCAGGGATCTGGATCAGAACACCACTCTGATTGGCTGGCTGGTATGTAGGCCACCGCCCCTCTCTTCAAGGTGTCCTTGTCTCACTCCGTAGGACTGACTGACCCAGATTCACAGAACCCCTCTCTGCTGCGACCTTCAACACCCACAACCTTTGAAAACCAGCGAACATCAAATTCTCCCCAGAAGGTTTGGCTTTCATTCCAACCGGTGTCGGACTTACCTTCAGAACATCTGTCGACCCGTGTTCCTCAGATTCTTCCCCTCCTCCTATATTTAGAACCTGAACTCTCTCTCTCTCTCTCTCTCTCTCGCTGGTAATCTCTGCTTCACCTTGTAACAACTGGAAAGTCCGGTCGGGCAGTAAACTGAATCACTCCTCAGAACAGAAACAGGTGGTTCCCGTTTGGATCGCTCTTAAGGAAACACAAACACACCTCTGACGTTTATCGGGAAAGTTTCCTTCTTCCTCCCCGACACTCAGATCGGGTTTTAGAGACGGCTGTGAAAAAGTATAGGACCCCCCCCCCTTCTGTATCTGAGATTAAACTGGGTCCGATCAGCAAAATACGACTTTTACTTGATCATTTTATTCATTCAACCATAAAGGTTCTCCAACACCAGCTGGGTCCGTGTGCAAGAGGCCCCGCCCCCTGAGAAACTAAATCACTCACTAAAAAACCATCAAACTGCATTTAGGGCTGGTTCCCGCCGGACTGGACCCAACCAGCCCTGATCGAGCGGGGCTCGTGTGTGTGTGTGTGTGTGTGTGTGTGTGTGTGTGTGTGTGAGGGGGGTCATTCCAGCATCCGTTTGTTTACTTTCACACATCACAAGTCATTTTATCTCATTCATAAACCAAACCCAAAACAAGACTGGAAAAGAGTTTCTGGACAGAACTTTGGTTGGAGGTGGAGCTCACTGCTATGACATCATGAATCAGACAAATGACTGCAGAATCCAAAGTCTGACATTTGACCTCATCACACTTCCTGTTGCCTGCAGGTATCGAGTATCGTCACCTGGAGGTCTTCAGGCCAGGAAAATTTCATCACACGCAAAGATCGGACCGTCAACGGTGGGCTTATAGAATTTCAAAATTAGCCACGCCCCCATTGTTGCACCAAAGCAACCGCTGATAACTTCACATCACCAGGAGGTTCTAGGACTTACAGACCGACTTCTTTGTCGATCTATAAAATAAGTCAGGAAAACTTCTTCGTCCTGAATACTAACAACCATCAGTGGAGTGATCAGTGGAGTGATCAGTGGAGTGATCGATGGAGTGATCAGTGGAGTGATCAGTGGAGTGATCAGTGGAGTGATCAGTGGAGTGATCAGTGGAGTGATCTTGTGAGTTTTCAAGTGTTGGGATCCACTGGAAAGGCAGAATATTAATAATGACCTTCCCCGCCCGACACTTCTGGGACCTCAAGGAGCGACGGAGCTCAAAGATGAACTAACAGGAAGGACCAGACGGAGGAGAAAGAGGGACGAATCCTTATTCCTCCTGACCGATTGAAGCTACTAGAATCTACAGCAGGACAAGATCTGATGGTTTAAATAAAAGTGATGCAGAACATGGTCACTACAAAAACCATGAAGTCTTTCCTCCACTAACGTCTTTATAAAAGGCCTGAAGGGCCAAAAACCTGTCAATAAAAAAGACATTTAATGAACATCGACCTAAAAGCACGAGGACCTGTGTCCTACCTTCATGCTGGGCGGGGCGGTGCGCGGCGGCGAGGGCGGACATTCTCCCAGAGGGACGGTGGAGATGTTCAGCAGCTCCTGTTTCCTGCGGAGACAGAGACCAAAAAACGGTTTTATTGGCAGCAAATCTTAACAGAAGTTGTCTCTCGTGGTTCGTCCACGCAGTCCATCCCACAGTCGTCCAATACGTGTCCCACGCAAGGACGCGTCAACAGCCTGGCCTCAAAGGTCGCGCTAGATTAGCACCAGTGGACTCGTCTGATTAGCAGCGAAGATCTCATCTAGTAGCTTCAAAGATCTCAACTAGTAGCTTCAAAGATCTCAACTAGTAGCTTCAAAGATCTCAACTAGTAGCTTCAAAGATCTCATCTAGTAGCTTCAAAGATCTTTTCTAGTACCATACCCGGGTGGGATCAGGGATTTGTGAATCAGGACCATGGAGAACCCGATGACGACCTTTACTTTGATCCGACTCTGTCAGAGCCGTTGACTTTCTTAAAGGACTATGATCCAGAGGAGACGTGCGGTGGAGTATCAGGTGGTTCTGGTCTCTTTCAGTTTGCTCAGGTTGTCAAGCAGAATTTAAGAGGAGTCCTTTGGGCCCGGCGGCCCTGCCTCCCGTTTGGAAACGGGCTCTGAGGCGTGAGGGCACATTAATGAAGGAGGACGCTAAAGGTTGAGCTGTCACAGCCAGACAGCAGGAGGGTTATTCCACCCCAGAAATCCTCCTTCTAGGCTGACAAAACCTCCTCAGGAGCTGCTCCTCACATCAGAACCAGAATACCTGATCGGGTTCAAGAGGGATTAGCTTCTCTAAGCCGCCACAAAACACTTAAAACCTGCATCTAATTTACAAGATCCAGAAACCTTTTTGTGTGAGACCTTCAGTCTTTGTTCTGCAGGCAAACCTGAAGAGGATCTCGTTAACTAAAAGCCAACATGCTAGCCTGATGAAAGTAACTAATACAGACATGCTACTAATGCTAACATGCTAGCCTGATGAAAGTAACTAATACAGACATGCTAGTAATGCTAACATACTAGCCTGTTGAAAACAACTAATACGGACATTCTAGCCTGATGAAAGTAACTAATACAGACATGCTACTAATGCTAACATGCTAGCCTGATGAAAGTAACTAATACAGAAATGCTACTAATGCTAACATGCTAGCCTGATGAAAGTAACTAATACAGACATGCTAGTAATGCTAACATACTAGCCTGTTGAAAACAACTAATACGGACATTCTAGCCTGATGAAAGTAACTAATACAGACATGCTACTAATGCTAACATGCTAGCCTGATGAAAGTAACTAATACAGACATGCTAGTAATGCTAACATACTAGC
>VRLP01007760.1:0-20038 GCA_009660295.1 Lophius piscatorius | reverse complement strand
TATATATATATATATATATATATATATATATGGCCAAAGACCACCTTCGCATCCTTCTTGACTGATTTTTTTCCTCCAGGATGGCACATCCATATGTGATGCCAAAAGAAGGTTTCATGTTTCTCCAAGCACTGACGCGAGAGCATGGCGGAGATACCAGGAGACAACCTTTATGCTAGGGGAGCTGAAGGGGGCCGTAGTTGGGCAACGACCAAGCCGCAGGAGCGGCATCAAGCTCTCCAGCGTGAGGGGGGGGCCAGAAGGTGCACTGCCAGAGCTCTATAAAATGACCTTGAGTGGGCTACTGGTGTGCATTTTCCCTGACCAAAATGTCAGAAACAGACTCTATGAGGTTGGCATGGTGGCTTCGTTGGCATTCACCATAAAACTGCACAATTGGCAGGTTCACCATTGGTTCCCCATTCTATTTACAGATGAGAGCAGGTCACACTGAGCTCATGGGACAGACATTAAAGAGTCTGGAGACCCTGTGGTGAAGGTTATGCTGCCTGAAACATCATCCGGCAGAACCAATTTGGTGGTGGGTCAGTAATGGTCTGCGGAGGCATGTTCTTGGAGGGTCACATAGACTTCATATTAGCCAACAGTACCCTGACAGCTGTTGGGTACCAGGTTGAAATGCTCAGACATATTGTCAGACCTTACAAATAGTTCAGTGGACACAGGGTTCCTCCCTGTGCATGAAAATAACCGGCCTCCTGTGGCCCCAGCGTGTAGGGAGTTCCTGGATGACAAAGGTATTTGATGCCATTGACTGGCCCTCATGTTTCCCAAACTTGAATCCAATTAATTACCAATAGACCGCTATTTATCAGTGCATCCAATAATGCCGAGCAGTGGCACAGACCTGTCCAGGAGTTGACTGATGCCCCGATCTAAGCCCTATCCACCAATGTCTGGACAACAGGAGGATGTCCAGACAATAGGTGGATTTACATGGGCCACTTTTGTCCTTTCCGAATTAAACCTTTCCGAACTGCAGTGTCGGTCACCTGTTTACATGACCTGTGATCTTTTCCGACCCGATGTTTACATGCATCAACTCACCTTATTAGAAACGCTTTCACACATGCGAAGATGATCCACACTTCAGTTCATAAATTGGCGATAATGCTACCATGAGCCGGGGGTTAACCACTGACAAGCGCCCAGAAGAAGAATACTACACCACAGAAGTGACTTTTCGTCCATATAATCGTCCAAATATGTTGAACTCTTTCAACGTTGCGATGAGTAAATTATTCTCCTATGTAGACCGGTACTGTTTTGAAGTTAGCTTATTTAAAATGTGTCGTGCTGCTGAAAAAATACTTAGCGGAGCATTACGTCACAACGCTGGGCATGCGCAGATAGAACTCACAGAAAGCTTTCCGATACAGCGTTTAAATGCAGCGACCTGCTATCAGAAAGGCTTTCCGAAAGGATTTTCACTACCTCCATGCAAAGGAATGAAATCTAATTAGGAAAGGTTCTTTCCATTCGGAAAGAGGTGTTAACATGCAGCATTTTCTTTCCGGTTAGACGCCTTTTCTGGATCTAATCGGAATTAGGCCTCCCATGTAAACCCACCTATTGTCAGGAGTGCATACATGCACCTTGGGGCCACATTCACTACTGAGCTACATTATGAGTTGTCATAAAATAGTAGTTGGATCAGCTTGTGCTTTCAACGTTTTCCCTTTGATTTTCACTGCGATCGAGAGACCAGCACTCTATGGGCTAAGGATTCTTGTTGCCAATGACCATTCTTTATTTTATTTCATTGGGGTCTAACCTTTGATTTATGTGGCCCCCTATTTTATTGGTAGTGCAGGCATTACCATACGAGAGGAGCTCTGTGCCCAGCCAACTGGACCATATTAGGAGGGACTGGACCTTTCCAGGAGACTCCTGTCTGATCTCATGTCTCACTTGGCTGATCACCATAGCAAAGAAGAGGAGGCTCAGAGTCAATCCTTGATGCAGTACCACCTAACTTTCTATAACTTCTGGCACTCCAGACTTCCTCATGAATACTACAATTCCTCACTCGGCACTCTTGCATACACCTCTAAATCCACAAAGACAGATTTCAACTACTTCTGGCATTCTCTATATCTGTAGTTCTCTTTCTTGGCATGAAACAAAGCTGTTGCTCCATCACCTTTTTTATTATCCTAGCTATCCTAGGTTCTTGAAAGATATTAAGTCCATTAACTTTCCTTCTCTCCTTACAGGTTTGACACATACAGTAGTAAAAATGAGAGTCGTCGACTTGCAAATTATGTGGATGGTGTTGATGCTGGGCTTATATTGGCCATGGTGGTCAATGACGAAGGTTCAAACAATTTGGAGGACTCTGCCAAGAGGAGCCTCACCAGGCTGGGCAGCCAACACATCAGTAGTCTTGGATTTCGGTAAGCTTCCTAATTATGACAAACAAACTATTAATAAATAATAACTGAAAATTGATCAAGGAATTTCAAGGTATGGCTGATGTGATTGTTGAAATTGAAGTATGATTATGAACCTGGACCGTTACTGGACTGTTTAGACACACACACATATATATATATACATATATATGTACATATATACATATATATGTACATATATATGTACATATATATATATACATATATATGTACATATATACATATATATGTACATATATATGTACATACACACACACGTATGTATGTATGTATGTATATATGTATATATGTATATATATATATATATATATATATATATATACATACATATATACATACATACATACATACATACATACATACATACATACATACACAACCTGCTCTCACCTCTCACTGCATATCACATTGCATCTGCAATTATAATTTTCCATGGGGAATATCCCCTAATTACATTTGATAACCTATCCATCACCCTTGGAAACAAATAGAACCCAGAGGTGAACCTTAATACAGCCCCAAGACCAGTTTGAATCATTCATGTGAACTGCACTCCTGAACACTGTAACACGGTCTTTGCACCTGACCTACACCTTCTGACATATTCCTCTACAGGCCTCCATATGCAATACCACATTTCCTCTCTCGGTACCCTAGTATTGCAGAGGTACAGAAACATTACCTTTAATTATTTTCCTTCATCATTACCTGGATAGCTTATTTAATTTCACAGTATCCAAACTCTTAGATGTCAACCACACTGTCATTATATCTATCCCCTATGTGTGAGGGTGTACTGACAGTAATGTTTATGGCTGTTTTTTCATCTGCCTCAATCTATGTTGCTGCCCCTTTTTCCCCTAACATTTCTCTATGTCTCTAACTGCCTTCTCCATATCCATTATTATTAAATATGTTTTCCCCACTTCTTTTCTATTTTCCACTATCACTTATTATCTTCAGCTTCTGCTTTATCTCCACGTCTTTCTTTTTTTTTTTTCCAGGCATACCTGGACATTCATAGTATCAAAAGGTGATGTCTCCTCAGTAGTGGAAGATCACACAAGCTATCAAGGTGGGACTGTTTTTGTTTTACCAACCTGATTTTACATTATGCATATATATTAAAAGTAGTATGTGTGTGTATGTTGTCATTTTCAGGCACCCAGGCTTCCTCAAAGGCCATAAGTACTCATATTTTTCGGGCAAGGTATGGTGAAAATTTTACCATCACAACAAGGAGCCAGTGGGTGCAAGGTAACACACATGCATACACACGCACACAACCTTACTCACTTGCAACTGGTGATTATAAGGAGTAAAATATTGGTTAAGAGTGTCCATTACTTCAATTGACCAAAAAAAACAAAGAACATCTTGAGTGCTTTTAGGTCATGGCATAATGGGAAAAGTGAGCTCAGCACCACATTTAACAACCTTACATTAAATGGATGCATTTTGAGGAAGCTTACTCAGTTTTCAACAAAAACCTATGCTGAAAATCCAAGAGAAATAAGTATTTTCACATTGACATAATGTTAAGACCCTTTGCAATCACCCTTCTCTTAATCATCTTTGATATGTATATAACATTGATTGGAGTGGATTGATTGAAAAGGCACACACCTGTCTATATATGGCCACAAAGATCGTGAGAGCATGTTTATAGTTTGTAGAAAAGCATCCGAAGGACTCTCAGAGTGAGATAATCAAGATTCTCGGATGAGATGAGACCTAGATGAAACTATCTGGCTTCAGTTCTAAGCATCATGTCTGGAGGAAACCCGACACCGCTCATAACCTAACCAATACCATCCCAACAGGGAAGAATCATGGAGAAAGCTGACAAGAGCAAGTCAGAATTTCTTACTGGGCGAATGACTCACCTTCAAAATGGGGACAATGAGCCTAAGCACAGAGCCAAGACATCACAAGAGTGGTTTAAGAACAACTCTGTGGATGTTATTGAGTGGCTCAGCCAGACCCCTCCCTTTTATAGTCTCGAACATCTGTAGACACCTGACACTGGCTCTCCACCAATGATCCCCATCCAACCTGACAGAGCTTGAGAGGAACTAAACGATTAATGGCTAAATCCCCAAATCCACATCATTCCCATAAAGACTGGAGGTGTTAATCGGTGCCAAAAGCTTTAAACTAAGTACTGAGCAAATGGTCGGAATTTGTATGTCAACAGGATATTTGAGTATTTCTTTATTAATAGATTTGCAAAAATTGATAAAATTCTGTTTTCACTTTGTTTTTCATTATGCAGTATGGAGTGTAGCTTGGTGAGGGAAAACATTCATTTAAATTATTTTATCATAAGGCTGAAGCATTATATAATATATGAAAAAGTGAATACAGTCTGAGTACTTTCTGAATGTGTGATGTGTAGCTGCTTTAATATGAGTCATCATTAATAAAATGCTGATTGTAAAATTAAGTATGCATCTCTGTGGATTGCACCAAAGCAAATGAGAAAAACTTAATTTTTATTAGAATCATATGGATAACATTTAATCTAGCCTTTCTTCTATTTAAGCTATCTAATTATCTCATTTAAACATGCTTTATCGTCCATGGCACCAGTACATTTAGCACCTCGTAAACTCCCTTTTCCTGGTTAAATTGAGTGTAATCTGGATGCAAGGAACAGCTCAAAGCCAATAATGTTTGTATTACTCTTTTAACTATTCATAGATTTGTTTAGACTTTTGAAAAGTCACATGATATATGTGAGCCATTTATGCCATTTAAACACTTGGAACAGCAGCCTTATTTCATAATGTATTTAAATCTCGAAACATGCTGACATGGTCTAATTTTAATTAATGTTCTGTGCTCTTCTGTCACACACAAACCACTAGAAGTTCATTTAAAGTTCTCTAAGTTTGGACAAAAGCTGAGCTTTGTGCCACTTTTTGCCATAAGATAGATCACTGTTTTTTTTTTTTTTTGCTAATTAATGTGTGTCTGGCATAAGTAATTGTTATTGCTTCAAAGGAAAAGTGTTAACAGGGGCAGTGTTACAGGATCTATACAGATTACATTTTTTGTGCCTACCATTATGTTAACTGTTGATGTTTGTGATTTAGCTGTACCTGCTCTGAATAACACATACGTAGATACAGAAAATGTTGCAATAGTCTGAATGCAACTCTAAATTCATGATCCGTAATTTATCAACCTAAGTGATACAAGCACTACAAAGTGCATCATCTTATCACCACTTCTGCCTCACATGTAGTTATCAGCAGTTACAAAAATGTCCTTTTTAGTTCAAAGCTGAATCAAAATATATGCTTCTTGTTAGCCATTCAATTGCAGCTCATTAGATGAAACTGCTGAAACTACACGATAGACACAGAAAAGTGAATACATGCAGATATGCACCGATTCACGGGCTGCCCAGCAATGATTGTAGCTCTCTGCCTCTTCAATTGTATGTCAAGTTCCAAATTGAAATTCAGGCCAACAGTCAAATGCACACCTCGTAATGGGAACATAATGGGAGGAGAGAGGGCTTAAATTAATTTTCCTACAAAAGCTGTTTGATAGTTTAAATGGTCTCAAAGTGTTGACATAGATTTATGTCAAATCCACCACTTGACTGACCAATGAACTGTATGTGTGCACGTGTCTGTGCATTTACAGAGGCAGAGTGGACAGAATGGTTTGACAGGGATGATGAAAGGGGATCTGGAGACTGGGAGAAACTGTCTGACCTGCTCAAGGCCTTTCCAGATCGACTCTGTGGCAGCCCACTTGACATCCAAGTAAATATGTTTTGTTAACACAAAATCACAGTGTCACACACACTTTACAGATAAGAAATGCAATGCAACGCAAAGTTACAGAGTTGAGAGTTGATGATGTGGGCAAATGGGAACAGCTGAGGTGATCCATATAAATGTAAATGAAGATTGGAGGCCTTTTTCAGTTTAATATTTAAACAAGACAACAATAAATCTGCTAATTGTATATGGGGCGCAGTTTTTAAGTTTAGAACATTTTGATTTTGCTAACTACATTTTGCCACATTAAGCTCCAGATGTTAAAATTTAAAACTAAATATTATATCTACCTGTTGATTCTTAATCAAAATCTGAATGTTACTAAATTAATTAATGTTTCTAAAAATGTTGCACCTAAAAGTTTAGAAAATATGCAAATTTAAACTGACATCACTGGAAAGACCAAAATAAAAGCGCCATGAAGAAACCACTTCTATCCCCGGTTAACACGGCCCCTTTTGCACCAAGGTGGTTTTAAAAAAAACATTTAACTTCATTGATCGGTTCAACAACAAACCAAGGCTTGTGAAAATGACTTGGTTAAGTTAAATGCTTTTAGGTTCTTTGGATAGACTTAGGCTTTGCTCACTTAGGCTTCTCATGGCCAACAAAAACTTATGGTTTTCTACGAAACCCTGCACCCAGTTTCTAAAGTCACCGCTTCTTGCTTTTAACCCTGATTCTTTTGGTTGCTCTTAAGGACCCGTTTTTTTGGGTCCGGGGCAATTACTAGTTGCTACTGGCCCAGAACTAGAAGGGAATCCGCCTTGGAGGTTAAGGGGCCGCATTTACTGTCTAGAAATGGGTTTTCTTAATCTAGCTTTTATTTTGTTATTTCCACTGACTTCAGTGACAATTTGCATATTTTAAATTTAACATATAGAGCTAAATGTGGTAAATTGTTGCTGTTAAAATCAACATGTGCTATTTTACAAACGGGGTAGCTACATGTGCTGCTATAATAAACTTGTTGTACTTTTACTAATGGCCAACCATAATTACTTACCTGTCTTAGTCTTGAAATTTAAACATCAGCTGTTGTGTGCTTACATCCTAGTATTTTTCACAGTCCAACTCCTGAAAGAACACTAAAATTTTGCAAGAAACTCTTGCAAAGTTTTATTTTCAGTAACCACATTATGTCACGACATCTCAAAATCCAACATCTGTAGGTGGGTTTACATGAACAACCTAAAGGCGCACTTTAACTGTCTTTCCGAAAAAAAAGACACTTTCGGACTGAGATTTCATTCCTTTGCAAGGAGGTACTCTAATTCTATTTGGAAGCCTTTCCGATAGCCAGTCACTGCATGAACACTTTTTCAGAAAGCTTTCTGTTCAATTTGTATCTGCGCATGCCCAGTGTTGTGACGTTATGCTCTGGCTGAGTTTTTTCAGCGACGCATTTTAAATATGCCAATTTCAATACAGTACCGGTCTACATCGAAGAGCAATTGACTCATTGCAACTTGAAAGAGTTCAACCTATTTGGAAGGTTAGATGGCGGAAAACTCACCTCTGCGCTGTAGTATTCTTCTTCTGGGCACTTGTTAGTGGTTGGCACCCATCTCATCATAGCATTATCGCCAATTTATGAATTGAAGTGTGGATCTTCTTTGCATGTCCGAAAGCTGTTCTGATTAGATGAGACGATGCATGTAAACACTGGGTCGGAAAGATCACAGGTCATGTAGAACAAACGACCGACATTGCAATTCGGAAAGGATTAATTTGGATATGAAAAAAGTGTGTGACAAGTGACAGTATGTGCTATGGGGGCGGGTTTAGCTAAATTGGTAGAGCTGTCGTCAGACAATCGGAGGATTGGAGGATCAGCCCCTTGATGCTACATGCTGTGGGTCCTTGAGCAAGACTCAGGAACCTGAGCTCCCCAGGTGCTTCACAGGGGCTGCCCAAAGCTCTTTCAGGGATGGGTCAAATGCAGAGGACACATTTCACAAAGTTTTACTGTATGAATGGGTATGATAAATAATGTAAATAATTTTTATTTTAAATAAATATTATTATAATTATTATTATTATACATATATATATAATATAGTATATAGTAATATAGTAATATAGAAAGTATATATGCAAATAATAACCTCCATGAATATGTTCCATCCACTTTCCAGGCTGAAACGCATGATGGCATGTCATTCAATCAGACAGGCGATATAATCCATAAATACGGAAAGGACTACGGTGTTGTGTGCCTCAACAGGGACCAGGCTCATGGCCTCTGTCACAACTACAGGGTCCGATTCCTATGTGGAAAACTGGGTAAGTTCACCACATGCGTATGTATGTCAGTATAGTGTGTCAATGGCAAGTTTCTACATCTATATTTATAGGAGAATGTAAACCATGGAAATATTGGTAAATAAGTTACTATTCAACAAGGACTAATTTCCCCCCATAGATATAGCACAGATATTTAAATGTATTTAAATACACAAACACAGCTGTGTTCTAGCGAGTGTGGGCATACTGCTATGGATGGTGTTGGAGCCAATTATTTTTTGATTCGTGTTTAATATATCACAATCTACTTATTTTGTTCGGCTATATAAATATTGGATTGAATTATGATTTATTGTTAATTTAATGTTAGATGTTATTTATTATTAGATATTATTTTGAATTAATCCGCAGATTACAGCTGTGACAGATCCCCTTTGATAAGGAGGAATAGGTAGTAGTGTGGGAGTTATTTTTGTGAAAGTGTTTGGAACTGGCAGGTCGACACAGTCTTTGAACACATCTTAGACATTTGGTGTTTCTTTTCTGTTTATATGTGAAATATAGGAATAAAGCAGCCGAAAATAAGGCAATAAGATCAGCGACCTCAGTGGCGTGATTTGAGCTTGGACTTTCTAACCGTGTAAGTCTGCACATGCAGAGCCCTGTTGAGACCAGCACACTTTAAAATGAACAAACGACCGGCCACGACCGGCGGAATGCATTGAGGACCCATTATGCTGCAGGAAAACATTGCCAACCACTGCACAACATGTACTGAGATAAAACAAGCTTCTTTCTGGCATCTGTTGTTAAGATTGGAACTGAGTGCAATCCATTTTCATCACGAAACAATTGCTGTTTATGCCTTATTTGCTTCACGTGTGCTTCACAGGGATGGGTCAATTGTAGACAACTAACATTACATGTCTACATTTCCCTGTACGTCTACTATTTATTATCACTTTTGTCAGACATGGTGCAAGTATTCTAACTTTAGGTGTTGTGCTTCTACAAGGCTCAGACTTGGTCAAAGTTAAAAATTGTCTTCCCCCAAGCTGATGGAGAACATTTCTTGAGCTATTATGTTTGAATCTTTGAAATGAGGATTGTTGTCTGGTCTGCAAGTCTAACATCAAACTTCCTTTAATTGCTTCTATTAATTGTTTAACAGTGGATAGACCTTCACAATGGGTACTTCAATCTCAATGATAATGAGTTTGCACAAGTTGGGATGGTATGGTACTGGCTGTGTCTCTAACAGGATCTGACATCATTTAGTTTGAAGGACATGCAAAAGCTGTTAAAATCAGGAGTAGATACATTGTTGTGTAGTATGTGCAGTGCTGTAACTCATGCTTATGGTTGTACTATATGAGTCCTGTAATTTCTAAAATATACCAGAGATAAAAGCTCCAAGAAACAAAGACAGGGCAGTATCTACCACTGTTGTTTTTCTTTGTTTGTCGGTGAACCTTCCACCTGTATTGCTGTTTGTTGACATGTAAGTTTTGGATATTAGGATTAACTCTGTGTTTTACCTCAAATTCTGTTGGTCTCCCACTGTAGTTCATCCGCAGGCCTCCATTTCCATTGACATAATGTCCAACAGCAGCATCATAGAGCTGGCTGACCTACCAGAGGGCTGGGAGCCCGGGGATCGAATTGTGGTGGCCAGTACTGACTACTCCATGCACCAGGCTGAAGAGTTTACACTGTTGCCCTGCCCTTCCTGCAAGTCCAACCAAGTCAAGGTTCAAGGTGAGGAGGTGGAGGGCGTGCGAACCAGCAGCATAAGAGATTTAGATCGATAGAAAGAGACTATTTAAAGACAGCAGCTGATGTTGATAAGCTAATAATGCAGGTGTGATAGTGATTGGATATTGAGGCCACCTAAACGGGTGCAGCTTATACCAATTTAGGCCCCAGATTGTGAAGCAGGTAATTGAGACTGAGCATGAGAAGGTGATAAAAGTGTTAAGAAGAGAAGAGAGGCCCAAGAGTGAGAGAAAATACTCTTTCTGATTGAACTTTCGATAGATCTCCTTAAGAAGTCTATAAACCACCAATGTGGGAGACACATTTAATGAGGCCTAGTTTGATGAAATCAGAAGTCAGGCGAGCAGCCTCACTCGGCCAGTTCCATACCGGGAAAAAAATAAGCTGTGGTGGTTAATCACCCCAAAGAACATATCTAGTTTCAAGAAGCTAACTCTAGCAGAGCGGCTAACTCTAGCAGAGCGGCAAACTCTAGCAGAGCGGCTAACTCTAGCAGAGCAGCTAAAGCTAGCGGGAGCGTAAGGAGGAAATAAGCTTTGGCAGAATAATCCCAAATGTGTTCGGCACAACAAACTTAATTTGACATTTTAAAATGAATCACCTGAAGGAACATATCATTATTCAAGAAGCTAATGTTCGCAGAGTGGCTAAAGCTAGCAACAGCACAGCCAGCCAAGAGCCCTGAAGTCCCTTATCAAAGCCAACATGTAACATAATATGTTAGTCTATTTAGTCATTTATGTAAATAGACTGAACGAGGGTTAGAAAGTTTTATTTTCACTTTGAAATGCGGAGAAGACAGAGGGTGCATTGATTTCAGCAGTTCAGAATACGAACACAATGCCGACCAGCCTTACTTCCATTGTAATCCTTCAAAATAAGAGTACTTGTACTAATTACTCGTTATGATTTTAAAACTTTAGAGAAATAAATCAGAATCAGCTAGAATCGGTAATCGGCCAAACTAAACACACCTCTGGAACTAAAAGTTGACATTATGCCACGGACGGCACTGTTCGACGCAAACAACGGACAAGGCTTTAATATTCTTTCCTCCTATAGGGTCGATAATTATGAATACCATGAAACCTTGATTATTAATAATCATGATGTCAAAATCTAGGACCATGACATCCCTAGTTGAAACAATTGTGCTATTAATTTGTTCTAAAAATAATAAATCATTATTGCCAGTATTGATTAATTGCTGATACAAAGATTGAAGTTGTAGTTCCTCAGTTATTCAGGTAATAACACTGTTTTGCTGTGAAGTTCAGGCAAAACAGTGTTATTACCTGAAGAAGATGAAGTCTCAGAACTCCCAAACAGAAGATTATTTCTGTGACCCTAAACAGATTAAATAACACACTGAAAGCATCTTAACCCTTTAAGCGACAAAGTCGCAATATTGCGACTGACGTCACAGCTGTTTTAAACAGCCCCTATCTCCTGTTAGAGTGCCAAATTGTGATACCCCTTTACATCACTAGATATCAAGGAACCTTTGCATGAGGGCTAAGGCTGAGCCTACAGATTTGTGTGTGCAAATAAAATGCTGATAGAGGCAAGGTTTAACAACAGTGTGTGGGAGTCAGTGGAAGGTCTTTTGACTGACATGGGGCCAAGGCAAAGTCTCAGGCTGTATCATGGAGTACTCACTGGGCCCATTCACACACAAAAACACACACCATCATGCATGATAGTATGAATACATACGACCCTTTCTTACTGCTTCACACATATTCAAAAGTGTCCTTCAGTTCAGCCTTTTCAACTCTCACTTTTATGGTTTACTATATAGGTTATATTTTTTTGTCTTTTGTTCTTCTCTTGGAAAAACTGTTGGTGCCCAACGCAGCTAAAGGTCAGCAGTATCATGGTATGCCTTGCCCCCTTATAGTTGATGCTTCCTAGAACAGATCCACACACAAAAAAAAGCTATAGAGCCCAGGATATTTTTTTCAAATCTCATATTGAGCTGCTGGCCTTATTCTCTGGTTTGGCTGTATAAGAAGATCATTCCATTTGGAACCACTTCCCCGTTTGCACCATGGAAAAAATGTATTATAAGATCTAAGCTGCTACTCAGGGCTCCAATCACTTTCCTGACTAATTAGTTTTATTAATTCCCACTTATGTTTTACTTTGCTGTGCAGCTTATGAGAATGATTACTAAGTCTATTTCCTTTGGCAATGTTATTGCCTTTGGCAATAGACTTAGTTTTGGCGTAACTTATTGGTTACGCCCAAAAGGGCAGGGTGTCTCATGTTCACAACAGAGAGCCACATTTACTTTGACTTTTTGTCAGGTCAGTAACCTGTATCTGACTTTATCATGTTGAACTTTTGACAGTTCTAAATGATGAAAATATTCATTTTGTGGAGTGGATCAATGGAGCAGTAGTGAAGCTTTTAGTGTTATTCTATCTCTATCCTGACATTTAACTTGTGTCACATTGCCAGGCTGCATCTCTCCAGGTCATTTTGCACAATGAGAATTGCATCTGGGACATTCACTGAAAGCTGGTCAACTCTCAAGAAATAAATCATGATCCAAACAGCAAATTGTTGACTATTAATATGACAACACCACTGAAATAAAGGAGCAGATACCAGTCTGGCTGCTGGATTGTTGTCCTTCTATGGACTTGTCCAGCTCTCCCCTTGTCACGGCCCATTTCCTAGCATCTTCTCCACGCTCTTGAAACTGTGCTGGGGGACACAGCCAACCATCTTGCAACTGCACGCAGGGATGAGCCATCATGCAGGAGGGGAAATACCTGTACATGCATCAGTCGGCTGCAGGTATTGCCTCACGCCTGAAGTAATGGCAGAGACACTAGCAGGACACAAAACTAGAGAAGAGTCAGTCAGAAAAGATAAGTAGATGGAAATGGATTGTGGCCACCACCTGCAGATCTATTCCCTTTTTGGGGGTTGTTATCCTTTTGCCTCTCCATTGCAACTTTTGTCACTTTCATTTGCTCCAAAACAGGTGAAACTGATTCACAGTCACTTGTGTTTCCTAACTGGACAGATTAATATCCCTGAAGTTTAACTGGCTTGCTGTCATACTGCAATGATAAGTGTTCCCTTAATTTGTTTGAGTAGTGTATATTTTTTTCTGCATAAGAATAAACCTTCAGCAAGGAGAGACCAAAACATGCAGAAGAACAGTCCCAAACTGTCCAAACACTAAACACCATTAAGTATAATTCATACACTGCTTGGGATATGTCCACTTTCGAATGGCAAATTGTTACTTTGCCCTCCCAATTGGCATAGGAATGGCAAAGTCATCAATGATACATGAACACAGCAGCTTCCTCACTGTCAATCCTCTGTTCTAATCTGGATTACTGCTCCTTGAAATTAAAATTGTACATTCATAAATGTATATTCAGTTCAATATTCTGTAGGTATACAACTGACGATGTATCCTGAAAAGTAGATTATTTAAACCACTTAATCCAAACTGGATTGGGTGACTTTAAAATAAAAAGGGAGATTAAACTAAGTAGGAACAAAGTAAACCTAACCATAGTAAACCTAGATGAAGCTAGGGATGTGCAGAAGACAATAATAATAATTAATAATAATTTAGCACTTTGAGATTTGATCCAAATGTAAAGTGCATTATAAATTAAATGTATTATTATTATTTAATAAGTACATAGCCTCTGGCTCCCCAATTTCAACTGACCAGTTGTCGGACATCAAGGGGCAAACATGAATGAAGAGGATTCCCACCTGATGACCCCAAAGACGTACCTACTCTCAATTTTCACCACTCCAATAAGACTGCCAATATCAAGAGTGTCAACTTTCCCAGGGATTGAAACATCAAGTCCTAGTAGCACTACTTATCTTCTGGAAAAAATCCAGTGAGCAACTGATGACAAGGGAAAAACTGTGTGACAACTTGGAGATACAGCTGACATGAGGAAATAGACCCCAACTTGTGGGCTAACTACCTATAACAGCAGACTTCATTACTTTATTAGGGCACAATAGCCGCCTTCACCTGGCTACAAAAAGTTCTAAGAGAAGAATACCAACAGGGTCTGGGAACGCAACAAGACCCAGAGACTGACCTCCCGGGTACGAACCTTGGTATGGACACGACAACGAAAAAAAGGAAGTAGTAATACTCTTGAGAAATCAGCAGCTGAACATGTTCTTCAGACTTGCAAGTTTGGCTGGGCTAAAGTAAGATCAACCCATGGTCTTAAGATACATCAAGGGAGAAAGAAATGCCTGACAACCCCATCCCAGAGCCCCACATTTGCCAGATTCTGTCAAGAGGAAAGTCAAATCAGTAGAATGAAACACTGCGGCAGGGACAAACCAACAGTCCACATAATATCTGTATCCTGCAGGATGTGGAAAAAGCTTCAGGAATAAAAAGCAGCTCAAGACAAAACCCTGCACATAGCAAAATGTAGAACTTGCAACAGCAGAATCCATCGGTGAAATGGCCAAAGTCAAATAGCAACAAGTGGGAAAACATCAACAAATACCTAAGCCTGATACGTAAATATATCAAGGGTTCTGCGGAGAGGAAGTTGGAGAAGTTTGGCGATCTTATCTACAACTATGGAAAGAAGAAATTTCGAGCAAAGGAACATGTCAGTGGGAAAGAAATGCCTCCTCCCCCCAAGTCCCGCCGTTTTCAAGAAATCCAACGACTTATAAAAGAAAGACGAGACCTAAGGAAATCGTGGAACAGCAGAAAAAAGGGAAGGCATCAATCTCCTTCAGGAAGATCTAAAACAGAAGCTCTCAAAACTGGGCAGAGCGAGGACTTTAAGGAGACTTCGGGGGAAAAAAAGAAAAAAGCAAGAACAGGTTTCTAAAAGACCCTTAAAAACTTGTAAAAAAAAACATTTTCACGGAACCCTCACAGGGCTGAGTGAGGCTAAGCAGGCAGTGAAAAGAGCTAGTCTTCATCAGCACCGGTCCCTAACAGTTTTTCATATAGTGTATACAAGAATGTTCCAGATGTTCTGAAATTCCTCTAGAAAAATTGTGCATAACAACACTGACCACAACTGACCCCTGCACCAACAGACATCTGGAGAAACGACATCAAAACATCACACGGACATGGAAATGATGATGAAATTCAAGCCCAGAAAGTGCAGAAGCATCTCCATTGTAAAAGGTGAAATCACAGACCAAAGATTTTTTATTTACAAAAAACCTGTTCCAACTGTGTCAGACATGCAAGTGAAGAGCTTGGGCCAATGGTATGATGGAAAGTTCAAGGACACTGAACAACTCCAAAAGGATACCATCCTGTTTATTGAACCCATCAACAAAACGTTATTGCCAGGAAAACTTATGTTGTGGTGCTTGCAGTTTGGCATACTTCCAAGAATCATGTGGCCTTTAACAGTGTAAGAATTCAAAATTTCTATAACCCTTACTGAATCTAAAGATACTGTCATTCAAACAGTGGCCCCTCTGTTGGCAACAGGGAGGAAGTGGACTCCAACCGGTTAACTTTGGTTAACTAATAAATGGTCAGCATATGAGTACCTCTTTCTCTTCTACTTAATTTCCTAAAAACTTAAAATATCGCGAAAAATGCCTTGCTGAAAAGTTCTGAATGCCAAATCTCCTTTAGTAGGAGAAAAAGAGGCATTACAAATCTCTGATCTTCTCCATAATGTCCTGTACGTCACGACGCTAGGCATGCGCAGATACAACTCAAACAGAAAGCTTTCTGATACAGCGTTTACATGCAGGGACTGGCTATCGGAAAAGCTTTCTGAAAGGACTTGGACTACCTAATTGCAAAGGAATGAAATCTCATTTCGAAAGGTTCTTTCCATTCAGAAAAGGGGTGTTTACATGCTGCGTTTTCTTTCCGATTAGATGTCTTTTCCGAATCTAATCGGAATTCGGCTGTCCATGTAAACCCACCTATTGATGAACTGTGTTTCCTACGTGATTCCACTCTGCCCTCCCTGGAGACAGTCTTTTTTCAGAAGAGAAGAGAAAAGCTTTTAATTTTGAACAACAGTGAGTGCTCTGGTCCTTTTCTGACAGCAAAAATCTATCATGAATTAGACTTATTACATCTTCCATAGCCTCCCTTACACCAAAGACAGTTGTACTGATAAGGTGACATATGAGACTCTTAAAGACCTGCAGTCATGTTGAATTGTAACAAATAGATCTAGTTTTTTTTTTTTTTTTAGAAAATAAGAGATCCAGACTCGCGGTAACAAATATTAGTTTATTGTATCCCCAAATAAGATAACACCTCTGATGATCCATGAACATGGGGGAATATATCTCTGCTCCCCATCATCTGCAATTTATTTAAGAAATGCATTCTGGCTAGATGAAGTTGGTGTCTTGCCACTAAGCAGAAATTTTTTTGACTGAACTTGTATTCTGCCAAAAATGTCTTGGAAGTTGGATTTGGGACTCATATCACAATGTCATAAGTAGATCTCTGTTGGAAATACGACTACCCTAAATGTTAATTTGCAAAATAGGAGTTGTACACAGGTTCTTTAATCCAAGTAATATGTGGAAAAAATCTCATATATGTGACAATTCTTCAGATGGGCTTTATCCGAAGAAGTCTAAAATTTCACTAACCATGTATTGCCATCAACCAGTGATGAAACTGATTGCATCGATGTGATCTCCCCAACCCAGTATGGGGCTAAGCAGATAATGGCCAGCTACCATATAGATAACAGATAGTAATGAAGACAAAGATATAGGAACTGTTCTAAAGCTCATACTGGCCCTGTGCTTTCAATAAGAACTAGACCCAGATCTGGACCTTTAGGGCAGGGTCCATCCAGGAATTAGGCCAACCCAGGAGATATATGTAATATAATTATTTTATGATGAGGGTCTGAGTAAGAGAGAACAGGCTATGTTCTGCTAATCATATGGTCTACATATGCCTTCTGCTGGTGATCCGCAATACTGCTTTTGCCTGGGTGTGGGTGCGAGGCTACTGACAGCATCAGCCACCAGAGCAAGAGAAAGAGGACTATTTAAAGAAACTTGGATGATTATGTTATTGAGCAGAAATCAGGAATATCAACATAAGGTATCATATTTTCATATTTCTTGTGTCTTTGACTATTTTGTTTCTGTTACCAAACTACCAAAATAGTACATTCATGGAATCTATTGTTTCACTTGACCCAGAGAGCCGGATCCCTTCTGTACATAGAAAAAGGTAAAACCCAGCTCACACTGACTGGAACCACCATCATTGATGCTGAGTTCACTTTTGCACGAGAGCACATTCGCAAACACTCACAGTTCTATACCTCCAGATGAAGGGAAATGGACACTGAAAACAGTGATCAGTAATTTGTATAGGACCCTAGAGACAATGCAAAGTGTCCTCAGTGCCCTAACCTTCGCAGCTTCCACAGCTTTATGTAAGAACTCTTTTTCTACTTTGAAAAATGTGTTCAGTGGGCATAAAAGAAGCATGTCATGGCACGGCATGCTCAGTTAGTCCAACTTGCTGTTGAGGAGGATCTGATCAAGATATGCAAGACAAACTGGAAGGAAATTTTGAGGAAGTATCATGTAAGAAAATGCAGGCTACAGCATTATTAGGCCTAGCAGTTTCTGAATGAGTTTGAACTTGTAAACCAACAACCAAAACTCTTCGTATGCAATACATTTTGATGGGGCTCTTTTTACATTTTAAGGGGCTAAATATGGCTCCAAAATTAAAATGTGTTGACGTTGTGTCAGGTTTTCAGGGCACTGTCATTTGAGAAAAAGAGGAAAATAAAATGTTATTGGTTTGATGCGTGATGCTGTCCATGTTGTTGACGGTAATGTCCCCTGCATTTATTTAGTCGTGTTCGTATGTTGTGTAGTAGTACTGTTAAACTTCTGATGTAACTGTCACCATATCACAATTTTCAGGGACTTTGTTTTTCGGTAATAATTGACTTAGGCCTATGTTTGTATAGAGAAAAGAATGTGTCTGTAAAAGTAAAGGTCTGAAAAAAATGGCTGATTCCCTCGCCACAAAGAAATTCCAAAGGCCCCCCAGTTACAATCCTATAGTTACAGGTCTGACTAAACCTATACACATATACACCCTCCATAAAACATAAACATATCATATTGGACATACATTAAATATTGCAAGATAAAGGGAGGAGTAAGTTAACATCATTACCTATATTAGACCCATTACTGCTTACCATTAAGTTGGATGCAATACAACAGGTGACACTGTCTAAAATACATCTATTTTATTTATGCCCCTTAACCAACAGAAGGCTCTAACTCTAATCATTTTTTTTAAAAACAGTTTGAAAGTGGGCCAAAAAAGATAAACTACGAAGCATGCTGGTTAGTTTAGTCGTCGCCCTTTTGTACATATGACGCCGTTCTCTCATATTGCAGCGGGCACAGTTTTGTTCCACCTGTGGTCATATTTGAATATGATCAAATCCTATTTCTCTTAAGCCTGTCCTTAAGGCCCATGGGCCCACAAATCTGAAAACAGGACATTTTAGCTAACCTATATTGATGTAAACCACTTACCAAGGACATACCCTGTAAGGTGTATTGGGGGTATTGTAAGGTGTATTGGTATTGGTGTATTGGGTGTATTGTAAGGGTTTCATGGCTTTCTTCAAATCAAAAATTGACTCAATCCGTTCTGTCCTTTCTGGTTCCTCCTCTCTACTTATCCAGTCTGCCTACTCACAGTTTGAGATCTCCCAGCCTCTAAAGTGCTTCCCAGAAATCTCACAGCAAGAGGTTGAGGTTATCATCAGGTCGATGAAACCCTCCACTTGTGCCCTCGACCCCTTTCCTACAGCCCTAGTGAAAACTAACATCTCTTCCATCAGTCCCCTGATCACCGCTGTAATAAACCAATCCCTCCAGGCCGGCTTTGTTCCATCTGCCCTATAAGCCGCCATAATCAGACCCCTCCTCAAAAAACCTACTCTCGATCCAGAAGTTTTTGCTAATTACAGGCCCATTTCCTATCTCCCATTCCTCTCCAAAGTTCTGGAAAAAGTAGTTGCTGCCCACCTCCAGGACCACCTCAAATACAACAACCTCTTTGAAACCTTTCAGTCTGGTTTCCGCTCCGCCCACAGCACAGAAACAGCTCTGCTTAGAGTCACAAATGACTTACGGAGGGCAGCAGATGCTGGTTCACCTTCCCTCCTGATTCTCCTTGATTTGTCTGCTGCTTTCGACACAGTTGACCATGGAATTCTCCTACACCCCCTACATCACACCACTGGACTCACTGCCACCGCCCTAAATTGGTTTCAATCCTACCTCACTGACAGAGCTGACAGAGCAGCCTCTCCATCCTCATCGTAATCATCTTCCTTGTCAACTCTCCGCGCTTGTCTGGAGGAGATAAAGTTGTGGATGAAAAACAACTTTCTCCAGTTGAACAGCTCCAAAACCGAAGCAATTTTAATTGGCACCCCAAATCAGACCCAGTCTTCCTCCACAACCAGTATTACCTCCTCTGGTCACGACATTCCCCTCTCTTCATCAGTCACCAACCTCGGCGTAAGATTTGACCCTCAACTCACTTTTGAATCCCACATCAAACACATCTGCAAGATCTCCTTTCACCATCTCAGAAATCACCTTGAGTGATGCTGAAAAGCTGGTTCACGCGTTTGTCTCCTCTAGACTGGATTACTGTAACGCACTTCTCATCGGGATCCCTGATAAAAGTCTTCAAAGACTACAATATGTTCAAAACAGTGCTGCAAGAATCCTGATGAGAGTTCGTAAACA
>VRLP01007759.1:15000-20046 GCA_009660295.1 Lophius piscatorius | reverse complement strand
ACCTCATATTTATACCCCAGTCAAACAGGAAGTACCTGTTCACCACTTCAGAGTTCCTGCTCACACAGGTGAAGATAGAAACATAAAACAGGACTGGAGATATTCTTCAGTGACCTTTGACCTCAGGATTAACTAGAGGTGCCAATAATTGTGGGGGGTTGTGTATCTACAGAGATGAAGAAAAGAGGAACCAGGCTTTGAAACATCTAGATGTCCTCCTTTCTGCAGCACAGAAAGATGCAGTAACATAGAGTGGATGAGAACGTTGCAGCGGGATGGGCTAAGGTCGTATTCCCACTGATGCAACCAATCCAACCACTATCTATAACTGCTCATCGTTGGGGTGTTCTCTTGTGGGCGGGGCAGAGTTTGTAGCCCACCCTAGAGCTGACCTCTCTTGAGGGTAATGAGAAAGGTTAAAGTCAGAGTAAGAAGATCAGGCTCAGCCAATAGGAGGCAGAGGAGGGTCAAGCAGCTGGAATCCATAACAGAGCTGTTGTGACTGGCTGGAGCTAGCGTCTCTGATGCTACGCTAAATACACAGCAGTCATTTTTATGATAAGGTGTGTGACGCCGTGGAGCTCACCCCAGCCGAGGCACAGGAAACGCTTGCGAATGAGTCGTGACCTCATTTTGCCAATGACGGCCAGGTAGGACTGCCATGCTTCCGTCAGCACCCAGCAGAAAGACGCCAAGAAGAAGAAATGCAGGAAGGCAGCCGTCACAGTGCAGAGGCCCTACAGAGAAGAAGAAAGCCATGGAGATGAGATAGAAACATCGCCGGAGGCATTTTACAAGAAAGTCAATAAAAGGTTGTTTTGTGAGCAGTTTCATAACGAAGCATCTCTCAGAACAGCAAAAGAAACAGAGCCCTCCACAAAATCCAGTTTGGGGGTTTGGTGTGGTGGTGTGGGAGTAGGTGGAGCGTGACTGATGTTCATGCCAGCTAAGCGGTTGATGTGACCACCAGGGTGCCACAGAGAGTATCTGAATTGTCTCATTGATCAGACAACATAGTTTTTATAACATTCATTTTTTATTATTTTCTGAAATGACTCTTCCTCCAGAAAGGCAGATAAAAAGTGATTTTTGATTATTTTCTTTGACGGATGAATAATTAAGTTTAAAGTTAATTTCTTGGGCTATACTATGTGGTTACCATGGTTACCTGTCAGTGGGTGGGGTGTATTATGTGGTTACCATGGTTACCTTACAGTGGGTGGGGTGTATTATCTGGTTACCGTGGTTACCTGTCAGTGGGTGGGGTGTATTATCTGGTTACCCTGGTTACCTGTCAGTGGGTGGGGTGTATTATCTGGTTACCATGGTTACCTGTCAGTGGGTGGGGTGTATTATCTGGTTACCATGGTTACCTGTCAGTGGGTGGGGTGTATTATCTGGTTACCATGGTGACATGTCAGTGGGTGGGGTTTATTATCTGGTTACCGTGGTTACCTGTCAGTGGGTGGGTTGTATTATTTGGTTGCCATGGTTACTTGTCAGTGGGTGGAGTGTATCGTCTGGTTACCGTGGTTACCTGTCAGTGGGTGGGGTGTATTATCTGGTTACCGTGGTTACCTGTCAGTGGGTGGGGTGTATTATCTGGTTACCGTGGTTACCTGACAGAATACGCAGGCAGGAGTTTCTGGTTGGTGCAGGTCGCTGTCCTTACCTTGCTAAGTGTTTGAGATTGTCCCACCAATATCAATAAATTGGAGGCGAGGATGGAGAGGCAGAAGTTCACCAAGATGATGGACCTCTCTGAGCGAATGTACCTGCAGAGACAACGAGACACACAGGTGAGTGACTCTGATGTCTGTCACGTGAACAAAATCTAATGACCCCCCTGCTGGAGCTGCAAACGTTTGGCCTGTTTAGGTCCAAAATCTGTTCGTCCAGCTGAAAACATTTATGTCACGTTTGTCGCCTGATCAGTGACTTAAAATCACCAGCGTCTGATTCAAGCCAGGATCGTACCTCCAGAAGGCAGCGTAGATGAGCAGCAGGATGAGCAGAGCGGTGCAGGAGACCCCACAGCCCACCATCAGGGGCACAGAAGGGATGCTGGCAGGACCCATATCCTACAGGAGAGAGGAGGGACAGAGACCAGGATTAAAATCTGCTTCATGGAACGTTTCATCATGTGAAGCTCTGGCTGAGACAAAACCTCATCAGTGAAACACCAGAACATCTTCAGCTTCAGTCAGGTGACATTTGCACAACCTTTACAACCCGCTGTCAGGGTCCTTCACGTGCATCAGACACTGGAGAACATCTACTGGGTCTGTATTAAGTAGTTTTCTGCTGCTGAGGACCACGACCCATAAAGACACCCTGGCTCTGAGACGTAAGGAACTACGGAGGTCATGGTGAACATCTTTGCTCCTCTGCTCCACCTCTCTCCTGGGTGAGGGAACACATGAAGAAGAACAAATTCTCCTGTGTGGAAAATATGCAGCCCATCGTGTCCCAAATGTGCTGTAGCACTCCTTCATCGCAAACCTTCATCATCCTTTGTTCTACAAGGTGCTTCTTTAGCGCCAATAAAGAACGCCGTCAGACAGACGCACGTCCAGGCAGATGTTAGGTCAAAGTCAGCGCATGAATGTCCGTCTGTCTTTTGAAGATAACCTGAAGGAAGTAGAGGAACGAGAAAGGAGGGACCCACCCAAGAGAGGAGAAGGAGCAGGAGAGGAGAGACGTTGGGTAAAGAGAGGTAGGTCGGAACAAAAGACTTCGGCCGGAACAAGATGAACATCTTCTCCATTTTCTTTCCTGTCGTCACTTTTTCTTCTGTCTTGAATTATCCTCAACGTCAAAAATCATTTCATGGATCTTTTACATGTTTTAACAGCAACATAGACCTCAGGGTGAGGAAGCACAGGATTCATTTAGGAAAAGTCAGTTGCATATCTCCGACACCAGGGAGAGCTTAATCTCAATTTCCGGTGGTCTGAAGGGGCCGCCTACTCCTCCCTCAGGGATTGGTCAAATGCAGAGAGATAATTTCACCATGTTGTTGTTTATGTTTTAAAGGTCTGCCATTAATAAAGGAGGAATTATCAAATGATTTTCATTAATAATATCAAATACAGACGCTGAGTTCATAGAAACAGAGTCAGGGGTATTGATGGTACAACACAGGGGATTGGGGACTCCTCAGGGATGAAGATAAGATAAGGGATAAGTGATCTTTTAAACGTAGGTCCGGTTGAACGTTTATTTTCTGTTTCCTACAGATGATTTTTCCTGTCAAGAATAAACGTCCGCTTTCATTCAGCTAGTTTCATCTTTCTATCACAAGCAGCATGATTTCTCGCAGCAATTTGTTCCACACACACACACACACACACACTCACACACACACATTCACACACACACTCACACACACACACACACACACACACACACACACACACACACACACACACACACACACACACACACACACACACACATTCACACAGACACACACACATACACACACACACACTCACACACACACACACACACACACACACTCACAGACACACACACTCACACACACACATTCACACAGACACTCACACATACACACACTCACACACTCACCCTCACACACACACACACACACCCTCACACACACACACTCACAGACACACACACGCTCACACACACACATTCACACAGACACTCACACATACACACACACACACCCTCACACACACACACACTCACAGACACACACATGCTCACGCACACACACTCACACATACACACTCACACACACACTCACACATACACACACACACACACACTCACACATACACACTCACACTCAGAGACACTCACACCTACACACACACACACACACTCTCACGCACACACACACATACCCTGTCGGGGTAAGGGGTCCGATCTAACGCCGGTCCACTCGCGTTAGATAGAAAAAAATCTTACACCACCGTGCTCTAATTGAGAGGCCACCAGCAGTGGCCTCTCAATTAGCAGCAGTGACATAATGCAGCGGGTGGAGGCTAACACCACCCTGTTCTCAGAGCAGCAGTGACATAATGCAGCGGGTGGAGGCTAACACCACCCTGTTCTCAGAGCAGCAGTGACATTATGCAGCGGGTGGAGGCTAACAACACCCTGTTCTCAGAGCAGCAGTGACATAATGCAGTGGGTGGAGGCTAACACCACCCTTTTCTCAGAGCTGCAGTGACATAATGCAGCGGGTGGAGGGTGGTGCGAGCAGAGAGGAGGACTCAGATTAGGAGAGCTGAAGCTCCTGGGCAGATTTCCCAGCATGTGGTGGAGAAGATGTCTATTTTAAGCTCAGGAAGTTTAACCTACTTATCTCTTCTCACTGACAGTCCTCCGCCCTACACTCCACCCCATCCTGCCAGAGACCAGCTGCTCCGCCTCCAACAGTCAGAGAGGCTGAGGACAGCATTCTAAGAGCAGGAACGTCTGAGGACACACTGTAGAACCTGCTCTCATCAGAATCTTAATGTTAATGACGGGGCGCATCAGCGTCTGTGTCAGAACCGTTTGTATGACGGGCGCCGCCGACGGGTCGGACTCCTGACTCCGGCGTCGCCCTGAGCTCCACCGGGCGTCTTAGCTCATTATTTTTGTTTAATGACCCTCGGCTTGACTTTATTTTGGGTTGTCTTGGCGTTGTTAATAGACGCAGCCAGAACCGGTTTGCTGGAGAAGAACCAGCTGCGTGTGCAGCGGTACATCTGAAGAACTCCGCCGGAAGGAACCAGAATCCCTCTGGAGCTCACGGAGCGCCGAGTCTAGAGCGGCAGGAAGAGAAAAATTTGCATGAGCTGTCAGAAACGACAAGAGAGCAGGCTAATGCTAATGCTGCTACGGGCTAACTAGTCAAGTGAACGTAGGCTGCCGCATTATCACGCGTATTAAAACGCAATGCTAGTTAGCTTAGCTTTGAGCCTTTTCCCATTTATAACTTTTAATGCCACGTGAAGATGACGAGGACCTGATCACAGGGAAAGTTTCATTATGTTGGTGCCGAAGATCGGAAGGTAGTCGGTTCGA
>VRLP01007759.1:0-10000 GCA_009660295.1 Lophius piscatorius | reverse complement strand
CTCACCCTCTCTGTCTCTCTCTCCATCTCTCTCTCCATCTCTCTCTCACCCTCTCTGTCTCTCTCTCCATCTCTCTCTCTCCCTCTCTGTCTCTCTCTCTCCCTCTTCCTGGGCAACGGTTCTGCCCAAGAACGTGTGACCGTTAAGACGCACAGACGACCCCAGACTCTTAAGGTGACAGTAGAGACGTTGGTCCACTCATCAAATCTCTCCGTCCCACCAAGGTTGTGTCTCCGTGTCTCCAGAGAGGCGTGGAGGTCGTAGCATCTAAGTTCGTCCTAGATTTCCCGTCAGCTGACTGACCTGTAGCTCAGCACAAGATGCTCTACATGGTCCAAACGTCCCCTCAGGCGGTGGACGTGTTACTTACCGGGTCTTTAGCTCGCTGCGCTAACAAGGCGTAGGTGGATATCCTGCCGCACAGGCATCTGGTGTGGACGGTGGTGGACGCGAGCGTTTGGCAGCCGTCTGTGCCCCAGCTTTCAGCGCCAGCTTCCCTGAAGGTGGAGACAGACACACGGGACCAGAAGCAGCGGCCGTGAGACAAATTTACACAGAACTGTCACATGACTGCACAAAACTACAGGGAGCTTCAGGACAGAACCTTTCAGCTGGTTTCTTCACCATCGGGTTCATCCCCTCCCTCCTCAAGTCTCCTAAGCAGCGATCAACACTCATGCATACTAACGGACTCTTTGAGCCAGAGTCACCCAGCTGGTTCTCACGTCCCCGTTCAGAACCTCAAACACCTCCTTTCTCGGGTTTACTCCCTCTTCTCCTCTTGGCACTCCATCATTTTGGTGAGAAGATCCCCTTGAGAGCTTCTTCTGGACTGAGTGATCAGCTGTTGGCAGGATCTCAAACAATAACACCTCCTATACTTTACTCCCTCGTCTCCTCCTCATCTGACCTCCTGCCTCCAAACTCTCAGCAGAAGTTTGAGAGCGCCTGACATTATGATTCTGAATGAGTTCATCACACCAGACCACCATCATCTCCATGTCTACCATCTCCACCATCACCTCCACCATCACCTCCATCTCTACCATCTCCACCATCACCTCCATCTCTACCATCTCCACCAGCCTCCACCATCACCTCCGTGTCTACCATCTCCACCATCACCTCCATCTCTACCATCTCCACCAGCCTCCACCATCACCTCCATCTCTACCATCTCCACCATCACCTCCATCTCTACCATCTCCACCATTACCTCCATCTCTACCATCTCCACCACCCTCCACCATCACCTCCATCTCTACCATCTCCACGATCCTCCACCATCACCTCCATCTCTACCATCTCCAACATCATCCTCCACCATAACCTCCATCTCTACCATCTCCACCATCATCTCCATCCCTACCATCTCCACCATCCTCCACCATCACATCCATCTCTACCATCTCCACCACCCTCAACCATCACCTCCATCTCTACCATCACATCCATCTCTACCATATCCACCATTACCTCCATCTCTACCATCTCCACCATTACCTCCATCTCTACCATCTCCACCACCCTCCACCATCACCTCCATCTCTACCATCAACACCATCATCTCCATCCCTACCATCTCCACCATCCTCCACAATCACCTCCATCTCTACCATCTCCACCATCCTCCACCATCACCTCCATCTCTACATCACCTCCATCTCTACCATCAAGACCATCACATCCATCTCTACCATCTCCCCCATCACCTCCATCTCTACCATCAACACCATCACATCCATCTCTACCATCTCCACCATCACCTCCATCTCTACCATCAACACCATCACATCCATCTCTACCATCTCCACCATCCTCCACCATCAGCCCCATCAACTTTTCTGTTCATGCTTGCAGGGATAAACACGGCCGTTCCTACAGATTTCTTCTGTCTCCATTTTCTGTTACCATTTACCCTGAATAGGGTCGGGTGGGACAGGAACCTATCCCAGTTGACACTGCTTAAAAAGTGGTTTTCAACCTAGACGTGTCCCTAGTTCATAACGGGCCAATACGCAGAGACACAGAACAATTCATACCCACAGGAGAAGAACCCACAGAACCACCACTGAGATGTTCTGATGACTGAAGAAAAGGAGTGTGAGCGGAACAGACATGAACTTCTTTTCTACCTGAACTAGTACAGACAGACAGACAGACAGACAGAGAGACAGACATACAGACATACAGACAAAGACAGACAGACAGACAGACAGAGAGACAGACAGACAAAGACAGAGAGACAGACTGACGGACAAAGACAGACAGACAGACAGACAGACAGACAGACAGACAGACAGACAAAGACAGAGAGACAGACAAAGAAAGACAGACAGACAAAGACAGAGAGACAGACATACAGACAGACAGACAGACAGACAGACAGACAGACAAAGACAGACAGACAAAGACAGACAAAGACAGACAGACAGACAGACAGACAGAAACAGACAGACGGACAGACAGACAAAGACAGACAGACAGGCGGACAGACGGAGAAAGACAGAGAGACAAACAGACAGACAGACATACAGACAGACAAAGACAGAGAGACAGACATACAGACAAAGACAGACAGACAGACAGACAGGCGGACAGACGGAGAGACAGACAAAGACAGAAGGACAGACAGACAGAGAAAGACAGAGACACAGACATATAGAGAAACAGACAGGCGGACAGACGGACAGACAGACAAAGACAGACAGACAGACAGACAGACAGAAAAAGACAGACGCACAGACAGACAAAGACACTCACTCACACACACACACTCACACACACGCACACACACACACACACAGACACACACACACACACACACACATACACACACACACACACACACACACACACACACATATACACACACACACACAGACACACAAACACACGCACACACACACACACACACACACACACACACACATACATTCTCTAAGAGTGGAGTTTGATTCCCTGATGACTATCAGCTGCATTTTGAAACTTCAAAGACTGAAGATCAGGGAACCAGTCACAGCTGACAGGAAGAGAGAGAGAGGGAGAGGGAGAGGGAGAGAGGGAGAGGGAGAGAGCGAGAGAGGGAGAGAGGGAGCTAGCAAGCGTATGAGGAAATTCTTTAAAGCGATTTCATTTTGTGAGATAGTTTTTTTGTTACATTTACATTTCTTATAAAAAAAACATGAGACTGAATTCTTCTCAACCGACAACGATTCATCCAACATCACATGAAGTCATTAATGAAGTCATGGACTGATGAAGTGATGAAGTCATTAATGACCTCATGGACTGATGATGTGATGAAGTGATGACATCATGGGGAACTCCTCTCATTACAGAACACGGCCATTTTTAATTGATGGTAAATGAGATGATGGAGATGAACGTGTGAAAACCTGTCGTGTTTCAACAGATGAAAATGGAGGTTCTCCAAAGGGAGAGGACTCACATGGACCACTGGATCAATGGGCCTTCAGTTTCACTGCTGGTTCTGATGAATGTCAGCAAACAGAATCATCTTAAGTTTCATTACACCCAAAGACACGAAACCAAGCCGGTTCTGTTATTGTACATCTACTGCAGCCTTTGACCTGCCACAAAGTTCTGCTGTGGATCCGGAGTTCTGCTGTGGGTCCAGAACAGTTCTCTAGCTCCAGAGTTCTGCTTTGAGTCCCTCTCAGCTCAGAGATGTATTTGGGTTTTGCGGAAACATGAAGGAACCTGGGTCACGCTGGTTTATGGGTTATGGACCTCGGATGTTCACTGTTTAATTATCAACGGCAGCACCCAAACAACAGCGAAGGTGGTGTAAACATAAATAACACCACCCAGTCTGCACACAACCACAACATCTAAGATTCAATTAGTGAATAGTTCCTTAAAGGATCCCTCCATTTAGACCATTCCCTCTCAGAGCAGATGGAGACGACGCAGATTTAACGCTGACACAAAAAAACTTTATAAAATCCAACCTATATTGGGCTGTATGCTCAACATTCTAAGGTGCTTACACTAACCATGCTAACATTGCTAGCCATGCTAACACACTAGCTATTCTAACCGCGCTAACCACGCTAGCAACGCTAACCACGCTAACTTGAAGTTTAATAGGCGTCAAACATCATCCCGTTAAACCTTTCGGGTTAGAACCAAAGTTCTGCAAGTTCTGATTTATGTGCAGTTTGCGCGTATTGATCGTAAAATAACGTAATGAACAATAAAGTTCCATGTCAGCAGGAACATTATTCCTCCGCAGCTTCACAGCGGGTAGCCCGGTTGGTTCCGGTGAGATGTTTGAGTCCAAAGTGTCAACATGTCAACGTCATGCTGGTCAGCCGCCATCTCTTTAAATATGACTCCCTCTCCATTCATCTAGTTCTTTCAAGCTTCTGGTTCACCTCCACCTCCTCATCTCCACCCTGTCCTGACAGATCCCTCAGTCTCAGCACACTGTTAGCCATCAGCCACCACCGCCAGTATCCAGCAGCAGGGGGGAATCCCATGCTGCTGCTCAGAGCAAAGACCCTTCAATCTCCTCCTCCCTGAGCGCTGCAGACATTCTGATGGACTGATGATGATGATGATCACGGATCATGTGTTGGAATATGTCCTTCGTCTTTTCTTCATCCTCCGTCTTCTCTGATTGAAATGCTTCACTGGGTGGAAAGCAAACGCTGAGCTCCTGGGACTTTAGATGAAAAGACAGCTGGGTTCATCTGAGGGGCGTGAGAGAAAACCGTCTCAGCGGTCCATCAAATAACGGTCGATACGTTTCCATCTGGAGCAAAGAGGCGGAGCTACAAGACCCTACGGCGTCACCGAGGACGTAACATTAGCCACGTTAGCATAGCCTCAGCTAAAACCTAGGACAGCACGGATTCTTGACAGGATGACATCACACAATATCTATTCTTCAGCTGAGGATGAAATGATGATGCAGCCGGAGAGAAAGGAGGAAGAAGAGCAGAAACTGACTTTTAGCTGAGCATAGATTGACAGCGACCTGGGACTGAAGGGGCGGGGCTATGAAAGCCCTTGTACTCTGTTGTGATCATTCCTTGAACTCTTGAAGGATCTGATGCAGTTTTCGGAGGTAAACTCATTTAGACTTGAAGAGTGGCGTGTTCCTCCTCTGCTCAGCAGACAGCGATGACGTCATGAGGGGGAGGTGACGGGATGAAGATGAAAACCGTGGTCAGAGTGAAGCGTTCCACAGCGGGAATGTCGTCCAACATCAGGGATGTAATGACGATGAGCATTATTGGCTATTTGTAGCTACGGGCAAAAACTAAAAACACCAACACTGAAAACTTCAAACGACCGTCGTGCGTCATCCGTAGACGGCTCTGATGTTCACGCCCACAGGTGTGTGTGTGTGTGTGTGTGTGTGAGAATGTGTGTGTGTTTGAGTGTGAGAGTGTGTGTAAGTGTGTACGTGTGTGTTTGTGTATGTGAGTGTGTGTGTGGGAGTGTGTGTGTGTGTGCGTGTGTGAGTGTGTGTGTGTGTTTCTGTGTCTGTGTATGAGTGTCTGTGTATTAGTGTGTGTTTGAATATGTGTGAGTGTGAAAGTGTGTATGTGTATTAGTGTGTGTGTGTTTGAGTGTGTGCATGAATGTGTGTGTGTGTGTGTGTGTGTGTGTGTGTGTGAGAGAGTGGGCGTCTGTGTGAAAGTGTGTGCGTGTGCACACAGATGTGTGTTTACCCAGATTGAATCTCTAAGCTCTCCTCTCTCCTCCTGACTGATGTAAAGATGGATCTTCTAAAAACAGGAACATGCTGTGAGATTATCTGCAGATTGCTGCTATGTTTATGTGTTAGGCCGCACATCTTCATCATCTTCATCATCTTCCTCATTAAATATTTACTGATGTGTCTCTGATGGTTTGTGGAATTCTTAGGATAAAGAATAAAGACATTTAAATCTTGAACTCATCCATTATTCCTACCGTGATGTGGAATAATCTTATTTATCTTATCTTATCTTATCTCTGGTTCTGCTCTAAATAATAATAATAATAATAATACATTTAATTAAATAAAACCTTGAATAAAAAATGTTCTACTGGGTTCATCCTGGTGGTGAGTGGGTCGCACAGAACTTTCTTCTTCCTTCTTCCCTCGCTCTCGTGTGCCGTCATTGACCTCTTCTGCCCAATCTGCTCTCTGGCATCAGAACCAGCTAATTTATAAGCTTCTTTGCTAGGATTACTTTCTACTCAACAGTGAAGAGGAGGAGGAGGAGGAGGAGGAGGAGGAGGAGGAACAGAGATCCGGGTCTAGACCCCAGCTCTGACTTCTCCTGCAGAACGGCGCTGAACCGAAACTCTTTTCTTTTCGGTCAAATGTATTAATATACAACGATGCACACTGAGTGACGATCTTAGCGGCGATGAAGAGGAGAAGGGCTCAAACACAAAGACCCTCCTGCCTCCTTCCATCAGCGGGAGGCAGACGTCTCCCGACTTATGACAAACCCAACCAGGTCAGAACATTATGAACTGCAGCAGGTTCTAACGGAAGCGTTCCTCAGACTCTGCAGGTCCAGAGGGGTTCTGACTTAGAGCCCGCAGCAGGTCCCCCTCTTCTCTGCTTCTATCAGAACTTCAGACACCACCTCACCACCGATGCCGAACCGACGTCCCCCTCAGCAGAGCAGGTTCTGTTCGGTCGCACGGTTTTACACACAGCTGCATCACAGCTGGTCACATGACGGCGCCGCCATTAAAAAGGACTAACCTCAGACCCGGTTTGCATCTCGCAGGAACGTGTCGCAACCAGCCGGAACAATCCAAAGCTCTTATAGCGGACTCCCCAGGAAGAAGAAGCGGGTCATTGTGCCTTCAGGGTCAGAACCACCATGTTTACGGGCTCTCTGGAAAAGGCAGCCTGGGAAACCGGACCAGAGTCGGACTCTAATGGAGGCAGAGCCCATAAACCTTCCTGCTGCTCCGACTCTCTGTTCCACTCGGTCCTGATCCCGTCTGCTCTGTCAGATGGAAAAGTGGAGCAAGCACTATCAATCCTCCACCCGCTCCACCCCCCTCCCAGAGGCTGCTCTGCGTGCTAGTGAATGTGTGTGTTTGTGTGTGTGTGTGTGTTAATGTTATAGTGTGGGTTAATGTGTGTGTTAGTGTGTGTGAGTGTGTTTGTGTTAGTGTTAGTGTGTGTGTAAGTGTGTGTGTTAGTGTGTGTGAGTGTGTTTGTGTTAGTGTTAGTGTGTGTGTAAGTGTGTGTGTTAGTGTGTGTGTTAGTGTGTGTGTTAGTGAGTGTGTGTTAGTGTATGTGTGTGTGTTACTATATGTGTTACATTTTGTGTGTGTGTGGGTGAGTGTGTGTGTGTTAGGGTACGTGTTAGTGTGTGTGTTAGCATGTGTGTGTTAGCGTTAGTATGTGTGTGTTAGTGTGCGTGTTAGTGAGTGTGTTAGCATGTGTGTGTTAGTGTGTGTGTTAGTGTGTGTGTTAGTGAGTGTGTTAGTGGGTGTGTGTTAGTGTTAGTATGTGTGTGTAAGTGTCTGTGTGTTAGTGTGTGTGTTAGTGAGTGTGTTAGCATGTGTGTGTTAGTGTGTGTGTTAGTGAGTGTGTTAGTGAGTGTGTTAGTGTGTGTGTCTTAGCGTTAGTATGTGTGTGTTAGTGAGTGTGTTAGTGGGGGTGTGTTAGTGTTAGTATGTGTGTGTTAGTGTTAGTATGTGTGTGTTAGTGTGTGTGTTAGCATGTGTGTGTTAGTGTTAGTATGTGTGTGTTAGTGTGTGTGTTAGCATGTGTGTGTTAGCGTTATTATGTGTGTGTTAGTGTGTGTGTTAGTGAGTGTGTTAGCGTGTGTGTGTTAGTGTGTGTGTTAGTGTGTGTGTTAGTGTGTGTGTGTTAGTGTGTGTGTTAGTGTGTGTGTGTTAGTGTTAGTATGTGTGTGTTAGTGTGTGTGTTAGTGAGTGTGTTAGTCTGTGTGTTGGTGTGTGCGTGTTAGTGTGTGTGTTAGTGAGTGATTTAGTGTGTGTGTTAGTGTGTGTGTTTGTGAGTGTGTTAGTGTGGGTGTGTTAGTGTGTGTGTTGGTGTGTGTTAGTGTGTGATTTAGAGTGTGTGTGTGTGTGTAAGTGAGTGTGTTAGTGAGTGTGTTAGTATGTGTGTTAGTATGTGTGTTAGTAAGCGTGTGTTAGTGTTAGTATGTGTGTGTTAGTGTGTGTGTTAGTGAGTGTGTTAGTGAGTGTGTTAGTGTGTGTTAGCATATGTGTTAATATGTGTGTTAGTAAGCGTGTCTTAGTGAGTGTGTTAGTGTGTGTGTTAGTATGTGTGTTAGTATGTGTGTGTTAGTATGTGTGTTAGTAAGCGTGTGTTAGTGAGTGTGTTAGTGTGTGTTAGCATGTGTGTTAATATGTGTGTTAGTAAGCGTGTGTTAGTGAGTGTGTTAGTACGTGTGTTAGTATGTGTGTTAGTATGTGTGTGTTAGTATGTGTGTTAGTAAGCGTGTGTTAGTGTTAGTATGTGTGTGTTAGTGTTAGTATGTGTGTGTTAGTGTGTGTGTTAGTGAGTGTGTTCGTGTGTGTTAGCATGTGTGTTAATATGTGTGTTAGTAAGCTTGTGTTAGTGAGTGTGTTAGTGTGTGTTAGCATGTGTGTTAGTATGTGTGTTAGCATGTGTTAGTGAGTGTGTTAGTGTGTGTAAGCATGTGTGTTAATATGTTTGTTAGTGAGTGTGTTTGTGTGTGTGTGTTAGTGTTAGTATGTGTGTGTTAGTGTTAGTATGTGTGTGTTAGTGTGTGTGTTAGTGAGTGTGTTAGTGTGTGTTAGCATGTGTGTTAGAATGTGTGTTAGCATGTGTTAGTGAGTGTGTTAGTGTGTGTGTGTTAGTGTTAGTATGTGTGTGTTAGTGTGTGTGTTAGTGAGTGTGTTAGTGTGTGTTAGCATGTGTGTTAATATATGTGTTAGTAAGCGTGTGTTAGTGAGTGTGTGTTAGTATGTGTGTTAGTAAGCGTGTGTTAGTGAGTGTGTTAGTGTGTGTTAGCATGTGTGTTAGTATGTGTGTTAGCATGTGTTAGTGAGTGTGTTAGTGTGTGTTAGCATGTGTGTTAATATGTGTGTTAGTATGTGTGTTAGTGAGTGTGTTTGTGTGTTTGTTAGTGTTAGGATGTGTGTGTGTTAGTGAATGTGTTAGTGTGCGTGTTAGTATGTGTGTGTTAGTGTTAGTATGTGTGTGTGTTAGTGAGTGTTTTAGTGTGTGTTTTAGTGTGTGTTTTAGGGTGTGTTTTAGGGTGTGTTAGTATGTGTGGGTTAGTGGTAGTATGTGTGTGTTAGTATGTGTGTGTTAGTGTGTGTGTGTGTTAGTGTGTGTGTTAGGATATGTGTGTGTTAGTAAATGTGTTAGTGTGTGTGTTAGTGTTAGTATGCGTGTGTTAGTGAGTGTTTTAGTGTGTGTTTTAGTGTGTGTGTTAGGGTGTGTGTTAGTATGTGTGTGTTAGTGTTAGTATCTGTGTGTTAGTGAGTGTGTTAGTATGTGTGTGTTAGTATGTGTGTGTTAGTGTTAGTATGTGTGTGTTAGTGTTTGTATGTGTGTGTTAGTGTGTGTGTTAGTATGTGTGTGTTAGTGTTAGTATGTGTGTGTTAGTGAGTGTGTTAGTATGCGTGTGTTAGTGAGTGTGTTATTGTGTGTGTTAGTGTGTGTGTGTGTATGTGTGTGTGGGTGTATATGTGTGTGTGTGTGTGTGTGTTAGTGAGTTTGTTACTGTGTGTGTTAGTGAGTGTGTTAGTGTGTGTGTGTTAGTGAGTGTGTTAGTGTGTGTGTGTGTGTGTGTGTGAATGTGTGTGTGTGTGTGTGGGTGTGTATGTGTGTGTGTGTGTGTTAGTGAGTGTGTTACTGTGTGTGTTAGTGAGTGTGTTAGTGTGTGTGTGTTAGTGAGTGTGTTAGTGTGTGTGTGTGTGTGTGTGTGTGTGTGTGTGTGTGTGTGTGTGTGTGTGTGTGTGTGTGTGTGTGTGTGTGTGTGTGTGTGTGTGTGTGTGTGTGTGTGTG
>VRLP01007758.1:0-20048 GCA_009660295.1 Lophius piscatorius | reverse complement strand
CACAGAGACACTAGACCCATATCATTACAACACAGAGACACTAGACCCACATCATTACAAGACAGAGACACTAGACCCACATCATTACGTCACAGAGACACTAGACCCACATCATTACTTCACAGAGACACTAGACCCATATCATTACCACACAGAGACACTAGACCCATATTATTACAACACAGAGACACTAAACCCATATCATTACAAGAAAGAGACACTAGACCCACATCATTACGTCACAGAGACACTAGACCCATATTATTACAACACAGAGACACTAGACCCACATCATTACGTCACAGAGACACTAGACCGATATTATTACAACACAGAGACACTAGACCCATATCATTACAACACAGAGACACTAGACCCATATCATTACAAGACAGAGACACTAGACCCATATCATTACAAGACAGAGACACTAGACCCACAACATTAGAACACAGAGAACAGAGAGGCAGAAATGTACTTCTGCTCTAGCACCAGCTATTCTGGCTGAAAGCCTGTGGATATGCAAAGAAGCAGTTCCAGAACCAGGACGGGTCTCCAGGTAGAGACTTTTGGACATATTCCCTAATTACCCAGAAACGACTGAACTCATTTCCACTAGAGCGGATGTGCAGGAAATCTAAGCAGGCATGTTTGGGCCACAGTGATTTCATTCATGAGTGACGAATCTTTTCATTCCAGCGGAGGATATGTTTAACTAGCGATAAAGACGATGTCAGGAAAAGGACTCTAGAGTGGATGAAGAGATTAAGGACGAGGTCGCCGGGTTCTCCGCTGCAGATCGCTGCTGTAAGTGTGAGACCTGGATCAACCTCCATTGAGAGCTTGTCTGACTTTAAGTCACCATCACTATGTAAACACTACTTGTCTTCAGGATGGATGGGTTTGGGCTCGGAGCCTCTGGCCCGTGGGGTTTGTGTTAATGCAGCAAATGGATGGGAACGTTCACACACACACACACACACACACACACACCCTCATGACTCACCCAGCGTCTCGGTTTTAGTTATTTGGCTTTGGGTCGCGCAGGGAGTGCTTTTTAGAGGCGGACACGCCCAAACGCACATGGAGCAACACGTGGGTTTTGCAGACGGGTTCACCTCAGGATTCAGCCAGTTGTGATGGGAGGCATATTTTTAGTTCAGCCAGAGTCAGCATGGCAAGTATGAACACATGCACAACTACAGCGGGGAATGTTATTGGAGGTCAAAAACTCAACTTTAGACCCAGCTGGTGTTAACATGCATTCAGCAATCAGATTCAAACCAGCCATAACTTTAAAACCACACGCCTACCAGTGAGTAGGTCACCCTTTAGCGGCCAAACCAGCTCTTTGATGTGTGTTCTGAGACTTTTCTGTCATTCTTTCCACAAGTTTTTATACCTCCTCTGTAGCGTTTGCATTTATATGCGTTTGTATATTTTTTCTATTCTATTGTTATTGTTTCCCAATCTTCTTCTTCTGCTTGTTTACCTCACCTTATCTCACCTTATTGGAACCAGCATGCACTTTGGTGATATCGTAAAGCACAGGCCCACTTCTCACACCCATCAACAACCAATAACTGAAGTTCTGGAGCTGTTCTGACCCAGTCGTCTAGCCTGTAAGATAATTATAGGACGTTACTTTTTTATTAATCGTATATTGAGGTTAAGAATCTTAGTTCAATCGAGAAAAACAAAAACTTCAGGGATTGTTTGAGGAACTTGGCCTCCAAACCTTCGAGATTTGGTTATAATGTTATGGCTCATTGGTGTATATCGTGGAGATTAGGCATACATTTTAACATCGACAGAAATCTCTAGCCATCCGAGTTTAGTCCTTGCCAAACTCACGCAGATCCTTTCGGTTGCCCCTGCGTCGTGTCAGTGGTTATAATGTTATGGCTCATCGGTATACATCATGTAGATCAAACATACATTTTAGAATGGACAGAAGTGTCTAGCCCTCATAGTTCGGTCCTTGCCAAACTCACACAGACCTTTTCGGTTGCCCTCGTATCATTTCAGTGGTTATAATGTTTTGGCTGAGAAGGGCCTACTACAGGAGGAGGCAAAAAGGAGGCATGGAAGTTGGTCTTCCTGCCTTTAACCTTTCAGGAAATGACCCACCTTGAACCCTTCCAGGTAATTATTGACGGAGGACTTTGATGTCTTTGTGACTTTGATGTCGTTGTGACTTTGATGTCGTTGTGACTTTGATGTCTTTGATGTATTTGTGACTTTGATTTATTTGCTGTCTTTGCTGTCTTTGCTGTCTTTGATGTATTTGTGACTTTGATGTCGTTGTGGCTTTGATGTCGTTGTGACTTTGATGTCGTTGTGACTTTGATGTCATTGTGACTTTGATGTTGTCGTGGCTTTGATGTCGCTGTGGCTTTGATGTATTTGTGACTTTGGTGTCTTTGATATATTTGTGACTTTGATGTTTTTATAAAATGTAACTATGGGGGTGGAAGTAAGGTTTTTAGTTTTTAGTCTACTTTATTCTCCTTCCCCTGTAGTTATTCTGTATTCTTTGATCGATACAAGGTCATCCACAGTTCTGTTGGTGCGTCTCCCCTCGCCAGCAGGTGAACAGAAACCCACTTCCTGTCTGCGGCGCTGAAGGTCACAGAAGAGACGGCAGACACCCAGACGGGTTCGCGTTTGGGGATTGCATAACAATCTTCCTTTTATTGACACGCGCTACGCTCATCTTCAATTCTCCTCGTTGCGTCCGGCTAACAATGATGAAGACGACGTTCGTCTCTTCAGGCGTCCTTGCCGCGGCAAACAAACTAGAAACCGGGTTAGGTAACGACCCCGCAAAGTCCCCAATCCCCCTGCGTTGTACAAGCGATCCCTCTGATTGAACTCCTGAAGTTACATGTAACAACATTTTAGGAATAAAAATATGAACTAGTAGTGAAGAATGTGGGTAAAATATAAAGTTAGAAAATATATAGAAGGATCTCCTGGAGTCGGTATGAACCGTATCTGGACAAAACCGGAGCGATGGTTAAGGAATTATGGCACGAAGCTCCTCCCTAGGGTCAGAAATATACAATCGATCTTTGCCAAAATCATTCCAGTTCTTCCTCGCTTTAAAGTCTATGTGGGTACAAAGTTTGGAAATGGTCTATAAAAGAGTTTTTGAGGCGGAAAACTGTGTTTTTTGTCAAAAAAAGAAAGAAAAGAAAGCTCCCCCTAGTGAGTAAAATATGAACTTTAAGAGTAAAATATTGTATTTACAAGTTAGATCTCCTCGAGTCGATTCACACGCACCGAATTTGGACTAAATCACTGGTGGGAAATTTACAAGTGACCCTTCCCAAAATGAGTCCAGTACTTCCTTGTACTAAGATCTACATGGGAATAAAATTTGAAAATGATCCATGCATAGTTTTTGACTTATCGCGTTAATGCGAAAGATCGGAAACCATTTGGCCTTTATAAATGTTTTTTTTTATTAACTTCGTATCCGTATCAATTTAAAAAAGAAAAAAAAGAAATAGACAATAAAAACATGAATAAACATGAATAAATGGGGGGGGGGGGTCCATAACTCCATAACTCTTCACCGCAGGGACAAGTGACAGGACGGCACAGCCTCGTGGGCCGATCCGAATCCAGCCGGGCTCATTCCTTCCTGGACCCAGACACTAGGGGGAGCTTCTGGGTTTTTTTAGTTTTTTTTTACATAAAGCAATTTTTCCGGTCATAACTCCAAAAATGTTTCTTGGATCATTTTCAAATTATAGACCCCTATAGAACTCAGTGCGAGGAAGGATTGGAGTGTTTTGGGGAAAGTTCTGTTGTATGTTTCAGACACTAGGGGGGGCTTCATCTGCACAATTGTGAGGTCATAACTTCTCAATTGCTGGTTTGATTTAGTTTATATCGTAAATATCATATTTTACTCACTAGGGGGACTTTTTATTTTTTAAAAAAATTTTTTTTTTTACATAAAAACACTGTTTTTGAACATAACTCCAAAAATTTGTCATGGATCACTCTCTGGTGGAACTGGGTTGATTTTGCGAAAGTTCAGTCGTATTTTTCCGACAATAGGGAGAACTTTATCTATGAAAGTTTTCGGGCAATAATTTCTCAACCGTTGGTCCGATCTAGTCCAAACTTGATGCGTACGAATCACGTCCAGGAAATCTATCTCGTAAAAACACTGTTTAACGCAAATAGTTCATATCTATGCTGGGACGGGTCTATGCTGGTTTTGATATATTTCATCTTTGCTTGGGCCGAGCTGGCCATATGTAAGAGCAGGAAGACCCTGAGTCCGGACCCTCTGCCCTGCTTTAACGAGTTATTTACTGCCCAATTGAGAGTGGAGCACCCATTCCACAGTTGGACCAATAACATGGCCTCCTTCACAGCAGCATGGGCTTTCAGGAACGTCCTCTGCTCTGTGGTGATGGGACAGATCTCCGGTTCTGAACTTTTTAGCGTGGTGATTGATTATGACAGTGGAAGTGTGACCACGCCCCCCTCAGGGTCGGGTGTTAACGGTGTTAACGCATCCTTTTTCATGGCAATATTTGTGCTCACTGCTCGCATCTATAAAGTTGTGTTGAAAATTAGTCTCTCTCTCTCTCTCTCTCTCTCTCTCTCTCTCCCTCTCTTTCTCTCTCTCTCTCTCTCGCAGACATGCCTTTTCACGTGGGGGTGCGCCGTTATTAACAGAGCACATTAATAACAATACCGCAGGGCTCCCGCCGTCTCCGAAGCATAATTATATTATCCATCATGCTTCTGTGCGGCGCTGACACACATGGAAACACGGCCGGGGAGTCTCGCCGGTCCACCGGCATCGCCATAGATAATCTTTAATTATGCTAATTCCACTGCAATCGTTTTTCGAAGCGAATGACAACAGGCTTGAGTTAATGAATATTAATCAGGCGGCGCTAAAAAGAAGTTAATTTGTGTGTGACGAGGAAGTTCTGTTCGGGACCTGGATGTGGAAAGGGTGAGTGCACCCGTGGTGAGGGAGGGAGGGGAGGGAGGGGAGTTTGATGGAAAACAGTTGCAGCTGATGATCTGTTGCTGACTCATGTGATGGCGTTAACAGACTGGAGGTGCGTTTGATTCTCACTCCGTCAGTAAAAGCATTCCGTCGGAGGAAACCCAGAAATCGGTGCCGTGCGGGGAATCATCCAGTCAAGATCAGACGTCTCTTTGTCACACGAATAAAATGACTAATTTGTATTAAACCGCTCATTTATTTCAACCCACGCTTTCCTGAATTTAGTCATCTTCCGGCTTCCGTACCTCATGAAACCTCTGCAGTAAAAACTCCAGAATTAAAAGGTTGTACAATAAAAGGGTGATTTCAGTCAAAGTCCTATTTAAGTATAATTGTCGTTTAACTGTGAGAACAACCCTCCAACCAGCCACAACATTACAACCACTGACAGTGAGGTGACTTACTTTGGTTATATGGTTACCATGGCGACTGTCAGTGTGTAAGGACGTGTTAGACAGGAAGTGGACAATTTGTCCTGAAGCCGACGTGTTGAAATTAGGAAGAAAAGACGGGCATCTCCAGAACTGCAGGTCTTGTTGGGTCTTCCTGGTCCTGCCAAAGTGGACTCAGGAAGTTCTGATTGGACGTTGTCAGAACACATAGTGACATCAGAACCCAGCCACAAACCGGTTACAGTTCCCACGCTGACCCTAACGCCTAAAACGGGCTGGTCAGCATCAGAACTGGATCTTGGACCAATGGAGGAAGGTGGTCTGCTGTGATGAATCGTATTTTATTTCTCCATCATTTGGACATCTGGATGCAGGTTCGTTCGTTTATCTGGACGGACTGTGGGAAGAAGACGATCCTCTGGAGGCGGTGTGAGACTTTGGACTCTGTTCTGCTGGGGAACCATGAGAACCACCTACCTGAACAGTCCTGCAGAACAAGAAGCCACCTTCTGGAGGCTGTTTCAAATCGTCCCAATGATGCTGGCTCAGATTGAGATCTGGGGAATTCGGAGGACAAGTCGACACCTTGAACTGGTTGTTGTGTTCCTCAAACCGGGTCGGAACCATTTCTGCAGAGTCCCTTGATGGAACGGACTTTAAGAGTCTATAGAATGTCCTGCCCAACTGTTTTGGTTGAACCTGTTTATAATATGAGGATACCTGTTTATCTATAAGCTAAATAGTAAGGGGCCAAGGGTTGAGCCCTGGAGGACACCACAGGTCAAAGGTGCCACTGAGGAGGAGGGGTTACTGAGAAAGTCCTTTTGGATAAGTACAATAGTTTTTTTGGGTTTTTTTTGGCATGTTAAAGCTTGTGAGGAGTAACTAAACAGAATTATGTAACTTGAAAAAAAAAAAAAAATCTATTATGGGTCGAAAAGTTTTTCCGAAAGAAAAAAAAGTGCTTTAAAAAAAAAGGTTGAGCAAATATAATTAAAAATATTTGCCACGAAAATACAAAATTTCATCATGAAATACTTTTGGAAGTCAGAATTATTTTGTTCTAAATATTTAAAAAAAACATACTTGACCAAATTATCTGTTCTTTTATGGTAAGTTTACCATAAAAGTGTTTAACATATTATATTAATAATAATCCCACAGGCAAATTTATCATTTCCCCATTTTTTCTTCTTCTTGGTGAGGACATTAAAAGGGTTAATAAAGATTTTATATACAAGTTTAAATCCAACCCCTTCCTGTCTCTGCCTATCAGGTGCTGGCTGGCTTAAGCCCCTCCCACTCGACGTTGCGTGAGGTCTCCAGGAGTCCAGAAACTTTTTACTGTGAGGGAGCAGCTCCAACCACAGCCGAACCAATAATCCCAAAAAACAACTAAATAAAAATCAGTAGCTTTTATCTTAAATGAAAGAATCACCAGATTCAACTTTTTATGAAAACAAGAAAGAAACAAGAATAAGAGAGTTTCGAGAGATCCACGTTTATTTTTATCAGGTCATGTGTTTTATGAGACGTTCGTATTTTTTTTTGCCGTGTGTGTCGCATCGCTGTTATTTCGTAAGAGTGTTAGAGTGAGAAGTTGTGCAAGTGTGTGTCACACTCTTAAAAATGAGGAAAACAGTTTTGTCAGCTGCAGGCGCATGATGACAAAACCAGTGTTGAACCTGCTTCCTGGTTTACTTAATCTGACTAAGACAAAGTAAGACCTGGTTTTTATTGAGATGAGATTAAATGAGATGACTTATTTTTTTATTTTTAGGCAAAAAAAAAAAAAAAAAAAAGTTTTGCAGTGCAGCAAATACAAACTACTGTAAAAAAAAATAAATGGAAAAATGATTTAATGCATATTTTACTTCATTTTTTTCTTCATTTCTTACATTAGAAAGTCTAAATTTATCACGGAATAGTGGAGCATGTTTCTAAACTGTACAGAAATAGACTTGAAATATTATTTCATGATGCAATTTTTTTGTATTTAAAAAAAAAAAGTTTTTTTTGGCAAAGTATGTTTTTAGAAATCCTCACATCCTTTAATATTAGTAAAAACAAATAAGTATGGTTATTTGCCCCTTTGACACGTGGGTGTCCCACAGGGCTCTGTCTTAGGCCCCTTATTCTTTAACATTTAATTGCTGCAGCTGAGTCACATTATAAAAAGATTCTTTTTGTTTTAATGAAACAGAGACTCAGAATCAGTCGAGCTGGACATTAAAGAGTTAAACCCGCATAAAGATTCTTATTCAGTCGTAGACTTTTGCATCTTTAATCCACTATCAGGGATTTATATTTTTTGATTTGTTCTTTTGTATGTCTCCCCACTTAATCGGCAGATTAGCCCCCAAAGTCCTTCTTAATCTAATTTATCTGGATAACAGTTTACGGAAACATGACCAATCCCAGGGAATTAACTCTTTCTTTCTTTTTTTTAGACGCACAATAAAAGCCGGGCTGTCGGGAGAAATTCCGCACGTCGCAGAGACGGCATGAATAAATGTTTCCGCCTGCATGAGGGAGATTTAGTTTTCCTGTTTGAATCGGTTTGAGCTGGAGAGATGAGTAAACGCCGCTGAACTCTCCGGACTGGAGGTGATTTGTCTGGAAACTGCAGATGGATGCCCTTTGACTTCACTTTCTTCCAGGGATATCCTCCCTTTTTGCCCTCAAACCACACACACACACACACACACGCACACACACACACACACACACACTCTGGCCGGCGTATATCTCTTTAGAGGTAAGTGCCGGGTTAAATTTCAGACGGCTCGTTTTTCACTGTCAGTAATGCACATCAACCCCGGCGCAGAGTCCCGGCCGATGGCTAACACGATTACTCATTATGCCTTTCCGTGAGGGAGGAAATGAGATTAAAAGTTGGCCTTTTTACATATTAGGGAACAGCAGCCGGGCGTACGCCGGCTCGCTGCAGAGGGCGGCTCATAATCAATCTTCATCTCATTGGGACGCCACGCTTGATTTTTTTTTTTGGGGCTAAAATCTTCCTTTGGATGCGGCCGCAGGAACGCGGGGAGGATTCTTCCGGGGTTCCGACGACGCGTCCGCACTTTTTCAGCTGACTAAGCTAAGAGGAGTGGAGCGCCGCACATGCCGGCGTTAGCGGGAGTCGGCTAAGAAACAACGAGAAAGAGAGAGAGAGAGAGAGGGAGATAAGAGATAGTTTGTCTTCACTTCTAGTATTTGGAGAATGAGGAAATTCTTTCTTACAACAAGATACTTATTAGGTTATTATTTGTTTGATGTCCTGCTCAACTGTTCAAGAATGACTGAATCTGTTTATAATGTGAGCCAGATATGATAAAGATTAAGGGGCCGAAGATGGAGCCCTGTGGGACACCGCTTGTCAAAGGGGACGCCATGGCTGTGATAACGGCTAGTGACAAAGTCCTATTTAATTTTTTAGTGATGACTTACTTACTTGTAACATAAAGTTTTTCTAAAAACAAAAGGTCGAGCTAAAAAAAACAGCAAAAAACAGACTTTTTTAAAAAACAGAATACTTTTCATCATAAGTCAGATAAATACTGTTTAAAAACGTATTTTGTTATTTTTATATCCTGAGACGTTTAATAATTTTGATTTAATATTTTTTATTTATTTAAATTTTTTATTTTAAATGTTTTAATATCTTGTTATATTTTTATTTTTGATAAAAAATTTAATTTCATCATTTTCTTATTTAATATTTTTAAATACAATTCATATTTTGTAATTTTTATATTCTTAGGTCGTTTAATAATTTTAATAGAGTTTTTATTTAATATATTTTTATTTTTAACATTTAATCATATATAATAATTTCTATAAATATATATATATATATATTTATATTTTTTTTTTTATTTTGATAAAAAAAATATGAATGTTATTAATTAAATTTCATAGGTTTTATATTTTTACATTTATTCATTATATATTTTTATTTTTTCATTTTATATTTTAAGTCATTTAATATGTATATATTTTTTAATACATTTAAATTTTAAATTTTTGTACTTTAATATTATTAATCATATTTATATGTTTTGTTTTTTTTTATATTTTTTCATGATATTTTTCTTTCTTCTTATTTTTAAATCTAAAGTCGTTCAATGTTTTTGATGTAATATTTTTTACATATTGCATTTTTTATTTCAAGCGTTAAATATTTATAGATTTGATAAAAAAAAAAAAGTTTATTAATGAAATTCATTTTTATATTAAATGTTTTTTTTTGATAAAATTTATATTTTGTCATTTTTATATTTTAAGTCATTTAATAATTTCAATATATTTTTCTTTTAATATATTTTTCTTTTTAACATATAATTATATTGTTATATTTACATATAAATATATAAAAATATGAATGTTATTAATCAAATTCACATTTTTATATTTTTAAATTGTTTTTCTATATTTTTATATCTTAAGTCGTTTAATTTTTTTAATTCAATATTTTTTTCTGTATATATTAATATTTTTATTTATGTTTAATTATGTTGTTATATTTTCATATCTGATAAAAAAATATTAATGTTATTAATGTTTCATATTTTATATTTTTATGTTTTTGATTGTTTTTTTTATATTTTTATATCATAAGTCATTTAATATTTTTAATTCAATATTTTATTCTGTATATATTAATATTTTTTTAATGTTTAATTATGTTGTTATATTTTTACACATGTTAAAAAATTTCTATAAATGCAAAATAAAAAATTATTATTATTTTTTAAATTTTGATAAAAAAATATGAATGTTATTGATCGAATTCACATGTTTTATTTTTGAAAGTTCTTAAGTCTTCTCATTATTATCTGCATGTGGAGTTGAAGGAAAAGGAAAAAAAAAAAAAAAACCTGTTTTCTATCTGACTCTGAATTTTTGAGCCTTTTGTAACCGGGCCCAGAAAATCATCAAAAGAATTGTTCCACCAGAACTCACTTAAAACACTTAGTACTTTAAAAAAAAAAAAAGTAGAAGAATGGAATGAGTAGTAAGAGTAAAAGAATAATCAAATTAAGTTGGAAACGATTGCCGGTACCGTTTTACGAGAGTCAAGGAGAAACATTTTCCACAAAGTGACGAGTTCTGACGGGTCCAAGTCCGTCCCAAAACGATTCCAGAAGAATTGGCGGCATATTTAAAAGTGAAATGAACTCTGAGACTCTGGATGAAAGGCAAAATATGATCATTAATGGTCTTCATCAGTGGTTGGACGCGACAGAATCCGACGATGCCTTCAGGGACAGTTTGCGGGCGCAGAATTTCAATCAAATTCAGCCAGATAGCATCTGGTGGAGCTTCTAAATGTCGATCTTTAATTATTGTTGATGAATTGCTCCTTCAGACTCTCAGGCAACAACAAAAAACAGAAGAAGACGCCGTGGGGAGAAAGTGAGGGAGTCGGGGAAATAAAGACGGACGATTCTGCGTTCGGAGATTTCGCGAATCACCGGGATCCAACATGAAACCCTGTTAGTCCTCCAGAAAAAGTTTCACTTCACCATTCTGACTTTCCACTCGGATCACGCCGTCTGTGGTGGTTGCGTAACCTCTGGTGGGGGGGGTCCGTTCCACAGGGCAAGAACCCCTCGCTCGGCCTTCTGGGACCGTTTCAGCTCAGGGAAGGTTCAGGGTTCAGGGTATTTATCCGTAAAAACTTAAAGGACTGTTTGCCTCCTCTTGACCCGACACTTTAAATCTACAGTCAGCTCTGACACTGAAATAATGGGCGCGGCGAGTAATTGCACTTTGGAGCCAGAGATATTGACGTTATGTCAGCTGGACTTAATACACATTATCTAAATGTCCAACGACTCTTTTTGTTTTTTTTCCTTCTCAAAGATGTGATTTATGTTTAATGATGGTTTATGTTTAAGGATGTTTTACCTCGGGTTTGTTTTTGGTTTGTTTGTGACGTTAGTTTTTAACCCTGTGGTGTCTGAGGTCATGCTAACTTGAACTCTGACCCTAAGCCTTCATACACCAGGTTAAAAAAAAATCATGTTTATAATGTTAATATTCGGCACTTTAAAGCGGCACAAATCCTGATTCTCAACCCAAAGAACTTTTATCGATTGGGGTCGGGGTTGATTCGAATTAATATATAAATGGGTTCAGGGAAATTATCCTTATGCTAAGACGTTTGTATTGTATCACCTCTTTATAACAATTTATTCTAATTTCCTTTTTCTTCGACCTGAACTTTCTGTGAAATAAAGAAATTTTCATTTCTGTAGGATATAATAAATATGACCTTGCTGCCACTCAAGGTCAAGGTCAAGGTCAAAGGTTAGAATACCTCCATATTCAGGCTTTCCCTAAAAACCCAGATATATTCCATTTCCATTTCCATTACGAAGAAAACCCACGATGTGACCTTTGACCTGGTAGTCAGGAGCCAATAGAATGCTCGGATTGGAAAAGATAACCTTATATGGAGTCTATCACATTCTGAAGGACACTTCCCTGGTCTCTGTGTGCGACATGTATCGTGTTTAACACAATTTAATACTTCGGTATTGAGACATCTGGCATTGGCGTTGTCGGCAGGATCGCACCAACGACGACTGGTCAGCGCAAAACCCTTTTGTCTGTCTTTTTCTTTTCTTTTCTTTTCCTTTTTTTTTTTTTTTTTACCATGTCTGAGTTTGATCAGATCTTATATAAACTTAAATTTGGCTATGATCGTTCAGACGACAACGTCTCAGAAGAAAAATATGCTTCCTGTATTTATAATCCACAGATGTAAGCGCTTAATTTCGCATGCTTTGCACATTAGTGTTAGTATTCTTTCTCTAATGGACCCGATTTTATTAGAAAAATCTAAAATATGACAGTTTGGGGGGGGGGGGGGGGGGGGGGCGGGCAAAGAATGACCTCAGTCACAAAAGTTTTAGGTCCATTAACATCTCTTATAACTTTTGATCGGATTAACTCCATTCACAAAAAGTTTCAAATGCAACGTGATAATTGCGTTGTAATCTGTGTGTTCAGTTAAAAGTTAAAATTATATGTTTTCTTCAGAATGATAAAGACGTAAAGCAAGAACTAAGACTCATACTGATAACTTTTAAAGGATTATTTTCCTTTCTTTCCACTGTTGCCGGGTAATAATGTGGTGCTACTGCCAGCAGGTGGCGGTAATGCAGCTACAAATATGAGAAAAACATTTGAATTTTGACCAGTTACTCTCCAATAGCATCTCAAAAATCATAATATATACAGTTATAAGTTTCAAAGCATTTGATGATTTGAATTTTAGACTTTATTTCTATTGTTTCCATGGAAACATTTAGCCATAGATGAATCTGAAAGGTTGTAATCTTCTCCGGAGAATGATTTCTCAACATTTTGCATAAAATAATGCCAAAAAATGTTTAAATTTGAATGAATTTTCCACAAATTTTCAGTTTTCTAGTGTTACAGCCACCACTGTAACATCATATTAAAGAAGGCGAGTCTGAAGGATGGTCATCAGCCACAACATTAAAACCAGCTAACGGTTATAATGTTGTGGCCGATTGGTGGGCGTCCAAAGTTTAAACGTTTAAACGGATGGTTTCTGACTTAAATCAATATCACACACCCATAAATGACGTTAGATCTCATTTACACCGATAAGCCATAACAATAGAACCAGCCAACGGTTTTAATCTTGTGGCTGATCGCCGTATATAATCAAATATATATATACACACACATATATATGTTTTTATATCTATAATACGATGCAGACCCAGATATTAATGTTTATTATTATCCTCGGCGGAGGATGAATAATTTTCATCCAGCCCATAATTTTGACTGGGGTCTTTATTCGCCGCATTTCAATGTGTAGATTTCCAAAAGACAAAAACCAACAGGTGACGTATAAACGCCCGGCGTTGATGCGGACTTCCAGAGTTATGCGTTTATTACTGCTGCTATTGGGTTTTAGCGGCGTTTTATGGCGTCCTGTAATTACCATGACTCAGCACAGCTGCCAGTTTTCCCAAAGGGACGGTCCAGGATGTCACATCACAGACATTAAGAAGGTTGGAAAGGTCCGTTTGTGCAGCCCGGCGCTGATTTCCATCACATTATTAAGTCTCCTCAGAAGCCGCTGTTTAACAATGGGGAGACCCGCGCCGTCTTGTCAGGTTCATTAACTCCGATCTGCGAGGCCGACACGCGTATTGGTTTCTATAGCAACGTAACCTCGCTACTGCTTTCCTGCGGGGTTATCTCTATTCATCTCGCTCGACGGCGGGCAGTCACGGACGCGGCCTCGCTGCGATTCAGACGGCAACGCTGCTCAGGCGGATGGAAATCTCCCTTTGACTTACTTTTCTCTTCTTTAAACAAATACTTTCATGTTTTCACTCGTGAAACCTTTGAGTTTCTCGCGGCTATCGCTTCAAACCGCCGTGCAGGTGGTCGAGGACGCGTTTGTTTGACTCATTGACGGACAGGATGTAAATCAGTCGGGTTACAAATTGATTTTGTCAATCACTCTTTAAGACGATCCGTCAACAAACCCGGGGGGGAGGTTGAGATTCCCGGAGTGAGTCAGCCGCGGATTTGTACTTGGCCCAAATATCTTTCCTTTAAAAACGGTGAGGCTGGGAGGGTTCTGATGCGGGTATTGATGATTGGCAGTCATAGGAGCCAGTCAGGCAGAAGGAGAAATAATCTTTTCTCTGGAATTTGCTTTGCTAATAGTGTTTGTTTTTTTAAAAGGGGCCCGATGTTTCTTTGGAGGCAGATGTTAAAGGTTTTTTTTTGACAGGACACGACAGGTTAAAAAAAAAAATACATATATATATTTAAAGTAGAAAAAAAAAAAAAATTAATAAAAAAAAAAAAAATATATATATATATATATATATATATGTATATAAATAGAAAATAGAAAATTAATTAATTAATTAATTAATTAAAAATATGTATTTATGAAAAATAGAAAATAAATAAAAAAAAAAATTAAATAAAAAAAACAATAAAAAACATTTTATATTTCAGTTTGACTTTCAAAGATTAAAATGTGTTTCAAAAGTACACACTTCACCCTGGTACTGCACAAAATTGAGGTTGTGTTGATGTGGACGGACCATAATCTCTAGACAAAAGTGAGTCACACTAATATGTCGTGAAACAAAAAGAGTGACAATATTTTTAGAATAGTTAAAAACAAATATGCAGAGAAATTTAAATTACAAAAAAGTTAAAAAATGTCTTTCAATGTAAATAAGACCTACGCTGTCGCCCAACAAGGCGGGTATATCCCTCAAAAGCCCCCAAAAGTTTAAATATGGCTAGAATTGATAATTACAAATATGAATGGAAAAGTATTTTGGACTATTGCTAGATGCTAACAAAATGTAAAAATAAGCAAACTAGGGAAAGTACACTTTTAGAGCTCTTTGAAGGTTCTAGTGAAATCCCACTGAATTCTGTCCAGACAGAAAGAAGGAAACGCTTCATGACCTCGATGTCGGAGGTACAAAATAAAAGAAACTGCAGTTGCGACAGTCTTGGCTAGCAGGAAGTGCTAATGCCACGACTGCAGAAGCTGGGGACGCACCAAGAAGGGTTGAAGGTGTTCATAACTCAAAACGTTATGAATTCACTTCAAGGACATTTGGTGGCAAAGTGGACACTAGTCATTTTTTTTAATTTAGTTTATTTCGGTTTGACTTTACAAAGAATCCAACATTACAGTCCAGGAAAAAGTCCATTTGTGCTGATTTTACACCGACCGTAACCTCTATTCTAGATAAATCTGAGGTAGTGACATTCCGTTTCCTGTCATGCAGAGCCGGACGAGGGAGACGCTGTATGTTGCAACACAATAGTAATTCATTCATCCAAGAAACGTTAGAGGAGGTTATGCAATCAGCGCCCCCTGTCTTCAGAAGCAGGATAAGAGTATAATAACTATCTTAAAACTATAATTATTGTTATAATAGTAGGAGTTTCATCCGCCTGTCAGTTATCGTGTCGGTTTATATTCCTAATCAGTGATCTGAATCTAGATCCAATTTGAATTAATATCAGTACGGTCCATTTACCATTCACGCGTTTCATGACCTCCAATCCGATTTATCTCCGATCTAAGACATATGAATGTGACTCGAGCCAATCTGAAAGAAAAATTCCAAACTTGGATTCACACCGACCTGACAAGATACGAGTCTACGGAGGAGAATCAGGGCCAGAACTAAAAAAGTGAGAGGAGGTTTTTTTTTTATTTTCTATTTCGAGGAAAAAAAGTCTAAATTTCGAGAATAAAGTAAAAAAGTCACGGATGAAGTTCTCTAGATTAAATCAGATGAAGATCTTTTTTCATACTTCGTTTCAAGAAAAAAAGTCTCAAGGCAAGAGTAGGGTGGAAATGTTGTGAATAAAGTTCTCTGAACTAAATCACAGGAAGATTTTTTTTTCCTATTTCATTTCGAGAAAATTTTCCAAATGTTGAGAAAAAGTTGCAATTTCAAGAAAAAGTCGGAATGTAGATGAAAAAGATAATCGGAATTTCAAAAATGAATATGAAGTATCGAGAATGAAGTCAAAGTTCAGGAAAAAGTGTCCAAATGTCGAGAAAAAGTTGCGATGTCAAGAATAAATTTGAAATGTCGAGAATAAAGTCAAACGTCAGTAAAAAGTCAAAAAGTAAAGAATAAATCGAAATGTCGAGAATAAAGTCAAAAAGTCGGAAAGTCGTAATATCAAGAATAAAGTCGAATTGTCGAGAAAAAGTCAATGTCGATAATTAAGTCAGAATGTCACGAATGATGTCCTCTGGACTAAATCAGTGGAAGATTACTTTCTACATATTTCATTTTGAGAAAAAAGTCAAATTGTCGATTGCTGAATGAAATCCGTGCGAATAGATTTCTAAATCTGCGCCCTCGGATTATAAACTAATCAGCCACATAAAACATGAGGTACTCGTCTTCGCCACTGAACATACACACACATACATGCACATAGTCGCACATAGGCTTTAACTAATACTTGGGTTTTGTCATCATGAACTCCTACTGAGTGAATATAACCTCTCTCTCTCTCTCTCTCTCTCTCTATATATATATATATACATAAATAATCCGTCACTTCACAATACAATTGCAAGTATTGCTTTTAGAGCTGCAACCAACAATTCAATTCATTATGTCGGTCCAAAAAAAATGAAAGAAAATTGTGAAAATGTTGTTCATAATTTTCTCCCAGTCCGAGTTCACGTCCTCAAATGTTGTATTTTGTCGAAACCAGATATATTTACATTTACTGTCGTAGAGGAGTGGAGAAATCAGAAAATATTCTCATTTAATTCTCTACAGATTTACAGACGGACTTTTGATTTAATCTTTTTTCAACTGACACTAGGGGGCGCCCCGCAGCAAGAGGTTCTGCTAGTTGATTCAATTTTGTCGTCTGCAGCCGTATTTTTTTTCCACTGGGGTGTTTGAAACATTTCTGTTTCTTCATCAATGCAGGCTGGAAGAGGGAAGTAGAAGCGCTGGCTCAGCAAACCGGGCCTCTGCGCTCTTCATCATCGGCAGGAGTCCCATCATGGAGCCACAACATGAAGCAGGGAGACTCTCAAACTGCATGAAACTCCACTCCTCCCTTCTCCCCGGGGAACCTCCTGCTGCCTCCTGCTTCATTATTGCGGAAACTTGAAACGTTCACTTTTGCCTCCCGACTCTAGTGTGTATCAGTGGGTGTGTGCGTGTGCATAACCACTGTGTGTGTGTGTGTGTGTGTGTGTGAGGCTATAATAAAGATGAGAATAAACACTTGCATTTATAGGCTTATTAAAACCGCATTTATAAAGTGAGGCACGATCAAGAACACTTTAAAAAGAACTTCCTGTTCTTCTTCTGTGCATGTATTTACTCTACTTCCTGTTTCCCTCTGTGTGCATCAGAGCTGAATGAAGAAAGCAGCGAAGGCCAAAAGCTCTGGGCTCGTCCAACACGGTAGTTTGTTGCCTGTCCTCATGTTTCAACCGAGGATTTGCACGAGGCGGGCCACGCCGTCAAGTTAATCCCAATAAATACCCACCGTTTAGCTAGAATTTCAAAATAAAGCTGACGGAAAAAACCTTTTCGGTCAAAATTGGGAATGCTGAATGATTTCTACACTGTAAATCTAATTTTACTCACATCCCAGCAGTTTGTGTCTGTGGTTTTTACTCTTAGAGCTGTCTGGTATTAATTCACACTTTTGGAATTCATAGTTACAACTTTATGTGGCGTTTAGAATGTGGTGACTATATGAAATTAAGAAAATAAAAATAGTCATTTTACTATTACTATATATACTTTTAACGTAAAAAATGATCCCCTTAAGTAGAAAACAAATGCAATTATAATAAAAAATATTTTAAAATAAAAAAAATATATAGATTAAGGGAACCGTTGAAGAAATGAAGTAAAATATGGAATAATTATTTTGTAAACTTTGAACATTATTACCCAACTTTCATAAGAACAAAAGTTACATTTAGCTGTTTCAAGGGGTCCTTAAATGCCCCTTTATTCCACCCCTCCATTCTAAAAAAAATGAGGTGGAGGCGCGATGGAGGGTCCGAGTTCCACTGATGTGGAAGTGAAGGTAGCAACAGATGCGTAACGGACATCTGTATAACTGTGAGGCAGGAAAGGCAGTAGCTGGCTGTAACATTTTGAGAGAGTATTCTAATTGGGACGCATAGCTGGAAGTCTCAATACTAGCTAGTAGCTGTTAGCCGCTTTTTTTTTTAAAGCTAATGCTCTTATTGTGGCAAAAGGGCTTTTTACACATTTTATTACTTCATCTGACAAAATACGTCAATATCCACCTTCTCCTTAAATTCAAGCTCTTATGGGACATTCCTCATGTTTTTCGTCGCCCCCTATTGGCCACAGGAGCCCTAAACAGTCACTTAGTTAGCTTAAATGCATTAGTCGCGACTATGTGGTAAAAGTCACATGACCTGTGTTTTCATGCTAACGATAACAAACACAAGGTTTATGTCTTGAAATGTTCAAATAGATCGAGGATGTAATCAAAGACCCATAAATCAATTCTGATTATTTCTATCAAAATTTAAAAAAAAGAAGGATATCGCGACATTTTTTATCAAATGTTAAATATATCCGTGGGAAGCTTCCCTAAAACTCCATCCATCCATTTTCTTCCAATTATCCGGGGTCGGGTCACGTCGGCGGCTGGCTAAGAAGGGATTTCCAGATGTCCCTCCCCACAGCAACACTCTCCAGCTCCTCCAGGGGGGTCCCAAGGCGTTCCCAGATGGGAAGCGAGTTCTGGGTTACTCAAACCGAAAATTCCAAAGATTCTTGACCAAACGAGGTGGTTGTCACTTGTGGGACCCAAATTTAAGGCCCATCAGTTAAAAGAACAACATTATTTTCCTCAAGCGGTCAAAACAAAGACCAGTAAAGACAAAATATTCGACCCGACACCAGACAAAATAACCCACAAGTTCAGGATGATGTCACTCTGCTGGTCTTGCGTTGCTGATTTGCATCAGACGAAGCAAAATTATCTCAACCCGCTGGACGATTTAAAAAAAAAAAAAGAAAGAAAAAGAAAAAAAACACGAAAAAAGAACTTTGGGTCTCTCTTTAGATGAAATCGGTAATTAAGACGAACAACTTCAGCTTGGACAGAGGACGAAATGAGTCCTGAGTGAAATGAGTCCTGAGTGAAATGAGTCCTGAGTGAAATGAGTCCTGAGTGAAATGAGTCCCTTGTGTGCGGAATGAGATTAGCTCTTTCATGCGATCTTAATGCGCTCAGATGAAAACCCGGCATCTTAATCCTCAATGTTAGATGAGAATCTATAACAGCCTGGGAATGTTCCGCTCTGAACAGAACCTGGACTTTCTCTGCACGTCGGTGTGTGTGACGCATGACGAGTGTGTGATGCTGAGTCACTTACAGCAGGCGTTCGGATTTCTTACGGCCTGTAACCGATATTTTTGACAGCACTCTGTCGGTTCACATGTGGACTCGGACTCGGTTGGAGGGACGAGGTCGTCGGGGTGAACCGTCCGTCAACGAGTGTTTGGACTCTTGTCCAACAACACTCCAGGTTTGTGGTCGACCAAGTTAGTGCTTCCAGGTTTCCCGAAGTGAAATCGGGTCCATTCCCAGCTACGTACGTTCATTATTCTTAGAGCTGGCTTTGATGTCCCCTTTTCTCAGTGTGCTCTTTGGTAGATGCAGGTGCGGAAAGTTCTATAGAACTAATAGCGACATCCAATTTCGGTAGCTCAAATGTATATGAAAAACCATTGCATGAGATAACTGAGAAGATGGTACTTTAGGTTCTGACCTGCTTTTATACAATCCTAGTCCTCGGACTGGCTTTAATGTCTTTGTTCTATGAAAATTCTTGGGTAGATACAAGAACCGAGAGTTCTCTAAGACTATAGTACCGCTGTCCTCAGTTCTTAATAATAATAATAATAATACATTTAATTTATAATGCACTTTACATTTGGATCAAATCTCAAAGTGCTACAAAGTAAAAGCAGATAAAAGCATCAATAAAAAATAAAATAATAACTATATAAAAGCCTTACCAAAAA
>VRLP01007757.1:0-20051 GCA_009660295.1 Lophius piscatorius | reverse complement strand
CTTAATTAACATTGCTGCTTTTTGGTCAGGCTTTTATATAGTTATTATTTTATTTTTTATTGATGCTTTTATCTGCTTTTGCTTTGTAGCACTTTGAGATTTGATCCAAATGTAAAGTGCATTATAAATTAAATGTATTATTATTATTATTATTATTATTATTATTATTATTATTATTATTATTATAGTATAGTGTGGTACAGTATACTATAGTACAGTATAATATGATATGGTATATTATAGAATAGTGTGGTATAATATAGTATAGTGTGGTAAAATATAGTATAGTATAATGTGATATGGTATAGTATAGCACAGTGTGGTATAATATAGTATAATATAGTATGGTATAGTATAGTATAATATGGTATATTATAGTGTGGTATAATATAGTATAGTGTGGTACAGTATAGTATACTTTAGTATGATATGGTGCAGTATAATATAGTTCCATATAATATAGTATGGTATAATGTAGTATAGTTTCGTAAAGTATAATATAGTATAGTATAGTAGAGTGTAGTACAGTACAGTGTAGTATAGTATAGTCTGGTATGGTATAGTATAGTATGATGTGATGTGGTATAGTAGAGTATAGTATGGTATAATATAGTATAGTATCGTATAAAAGTATAGTATAATATAGTATAGAATAATATGGTATAACATAGCACAGTATAGTGTAGTATAGTATAATATAGTACAGTATAATATAGTATAGTGATTACAGTATAGTATACTATAGTATAGTGTGGTATGATGTAGTACAGTATAGTGTGTTATAATATAGCATAGTATAATGTGATATAGTATAGTATATTGTGGTATAATATAGTATGTTATGGTATGATATAGTATAGTGTGGTACAGTATAGTATAGTGTGGTACAGTATAGTATACTATACTATAATATAATATGGTATAGTATAGTGTGCTATATTATAGTGTGGTAGAGTATAGTATACTATAGTATCATATAATATAGTATGGTGTAATAGAGTATAGTATAACATAGTGTAGTATAGTATAATTTAGTTTAATATAGTATGGTATAATATAGTATAATATAATGTAGTAGAGTTAAGTATTTTATAGTCAAGTATAGCGTAAGATAGTATAGTTTAGTATAGTATAGTATAATATAGTATAGTATAATATAGTATAATATAGCACATTATAGTTTAGTATAGTATAGTACAGTACAGTGTAGTATAGTATGGTATAATATAGTATAGTGTGGCACAGTATAGTATACTATAGTATAGTATAATATGATATGGTTTAGTATAGTGTGGCAAAATATAGTATAGTATGGTATAATATAGCATAGTATAATGTGATATGGTATAGTATAGTATATATTGGTATAATATAGTATAATATAGTATGGTAGAATATAGTATAGTTTGGTACAGTATAGTATAGTGAGGTACAGTAAAGTATACTATAGTATAGTATAATATGGTATAGTATAGTATAGTGTGGTATAATATAGTATAATGAATGCAATAAAGGTAAGTGTGTTATAGTCACGTATAGTATAATATAGTATAGCATAATATAGTATAGTTTAGTATAGTTTATTGTAGTATAGTACAATGTATTATGGTATAATAAAGTATAGTGTGGTACAGTATAGTATACTAAAGTATAGTATAATATGATATGGTACGGTATAGTGTCGTGTAATATAGTAAAGTATAGTATCATATAATATAGTATGGTATAATGTGGTAAAGTATAACATAATGTAGTATAGTATAATATAGTGTCATTTAGTTTAATATAGTATGGCATAATATTGTATAATATAGTTTAGTATAGTATAATATGATATGGTTTTGTATAGTGTGGTATAATATAGTATAGTTTTGTACAGTATAGTTTAGTATAGTATAGTGTAGTATAATATGGTGCAGTATAGTACAGTATAATATAGTATGGTATAATATTGTATAGTATAACATAGTGTTCTATAGTATAATATAGTGTCTTTTAGTTTAATATAGTATGGTATTATATATTATAATATATTGTAGTAAAGTGAAGTATTTTATAGTCAAATATAGTGTAAGATAGTATAGTTTAGTATAGTATAATATAGTATAGTATAATATAGTATAATATTGCACAGTATAGTATAGTTTAGTGTAGTACAGTTTAATATAGTATAGTATAATATGATATGGTATAATATGCTGCAGTATAGTATAGTATCATATAATATAGTATGGTATAATGTGGTAAAGTATAACATAATGTAGTATAGTATAATATAGTGTCATTTAGTTTAATATAGTATGGTATAATATAGTATAATATAGTTTAGTATAGTATAATATAGTATAATATAGCACAGTATCGTATAGTTTAGTATAGTGTAGTACAGTGTAGTATAGTATGGTATATTATAGTATAGTATAGTATAATATAGCACAGTATAATAAAGTATAGTATAGTGTGGTACAGTATAGTATACTATAGTATAATATACTATAGTATAGTATAATATGATATGGTTTAGTATAATGTGGTATAATATAGCATAGTATAATGTGATATGGTATGGTGTTGTAAATTGTGGTATAATATAGTATAGTATAATATAGCATAGTTTGGTACAGTATAGTATAGTGTAATATAAAACAGTATAGTATAGTTTAGTATAATATAGTACAGTACAGTGTAATATAGTATGGAATATAATAGTATAGTGTGGTACAGTATAGTATATTGTAGTATAGTATAATATAGTACAGTATAGTATAGTATCATATAATATAGTGTGGCATAATATAGTATAGTATGGTATAATATATGATAGTATAACATAGGCTAGAATAGTATAGTATAATTTAGTTTAATATAGTATGGTATAATATAGTTTAGTATAACAAAGTGTAGTATAGTACAATATAGTGTCATTTAGTTTAATATAGTATGGTATAATATAGTATAATATAATGTAATAAAGTTAAGTGTTTTATAGTCAAGTATAGTGTAAGATAGTATAGTATAGCGTGGTACAGTATATTATAGTATAATATAGTATGGTATAATATAGTAAATTATAACATAGTGTAGTATAGTATAATATAGTATCATTTAGTCTAATATAGTGTGGTATAATATAGTATAATATATTGAAATAAAGTTAAGTATTTTATAGTCAAGTATAGTGTAGGATAGTATAGTTTTTTATAGTATAGTATAATAATAATATAGTATAATTTAGCACAGTATAGTTTATTATAGAAAAGTACAGTACAATGTAGTATAGCATGGTATATTATAGTATAGTGTGGTACAGTATATTATACTATAGTATAGTATAATATGATAAGGTTTAGTATAGTATAGTGTCGCATAATATAGCATAGTATAGTGTGATATGGTATAGTATAGTATAGTGTGGTATAATATATTATAAAATAATGTAATAAAGGTAAGTGTTTTATAGTCAAGTACAGTGTAAGATAGTATAGTTTAGTATAGTATTATATAATATATTACAGTATAGTATATTTTAGTATAGTTAAGTATAGTACAGTACAGTGTAGTATAGTATTGTAAAATATAGTATAGTGTGGTACAGTATAGTATACTATAGTATAGTATAATATGATATGGTATAGTGTGGTATAATATAGTATAGTGTGGTATAATATAGTTTAGAATAATGTGATATGGTATAGTATAGTGTGGTACAGTATAGTATAATATGGTGCAGTATAGTATAGTATCATATAATATAGTATGGCATAATGTAGTATAATAAAGTATAGTATAGTATAATATAATACAGAATAGTACAGTACAGTGTAGTATAGTATGGTATAATATAGTATAGTATATTCTGGTACAGTATAGTATACTATATGATAGTATAATAGGATATGGTATAATTTAGTATAGTATGGTATAATATAGTATGATGTGATATGGTATAGTACAGTATAGTTAGGTATAATATACTATAGTATGGTATAATATAGTATAGTATAGTGTGGTACAGTATAGTATACTATAGTATAGTAAAATATGTTATAGTGTAGTATAGTGTGGTATAATATAGTATAGTGAGGTACAGTATAGTATACTATAGCATAGTATAGTATAATATGGTATAGTATAGTGTGGTATAATATAGTATAGTATAGTGTGGTATAGTATGGTATAGTATAGTATAATATGGTACACTACAGTATAGTATCATATAATATAGTATCATATAATATAGTATAATATAGTGTAATATATCCCAGTATAGTTTAGAATAGTATAGTGCAGTGTAGTATAGTATATAATAGTATAGTATACTGTAGTATAGTATAGTGTAGTATAGTATAGTGCAGTATAGTATAGTATCATATAATATAGTATGGTATTTTAAAGTATAACATAGTGTAGTATAGTGTAATATAGCGTCATTTAGTTTAATATTGTATGGTATAATATAGTATAATATATAGTAAAAAAGTGAAGTATTTTATAGTCAAGTATAGTGTAGGATAGTATAGTATAGTTTAGTATAGTATGGTATAATATAGTACAGTATAATATAATATATTATAGCACGGTATAGTATAGTTTAGTATAGAAAAGTACAGTACAGTGTAGTATAGTATGGTATAATATAGTTTAGTATAGTGTGGTACATTATACAGTATAGTGTGATACAGTAAAATATACTATAGTACAGTATAATATGGTATAGTATAGTGTGTTATAATATGGTATAATGAATGTAATAAAGGTAAGTGTTTTATAGTCAAGTATAGTGTAAGATAGTATAGTATAGTTTAGTATAGTTTAGTATAGTTTAGTACAATACAGTGTAGTATAGTATGGTATAATAAAGTATAGTGTGGTAACGTATACTATACTATAATATGGTATAGTATAGTATAGTATAGTGTTGTATAATATAGTATAGTATAGTGTGTTAGAGTTTAGTATAGTATAGTATAGTATAATATGGTGCAGTTTAGTATAGTATAGTATCATATAATATAGTATGGAATGATATAGTATAGTATAATATAGTACAATATAATACAGTATAGTACAGTACAGTGTAGTACAGTATACTATAATATAGTATAATATAATATATTATAGTATAGCATCGTATAATATAGTATGGTATAATATAGTATAGTTTAGTTTAGTATAGTATAGTAAAGTACAGTGTAGTATAGTATGGTAAAATATATTATAGTATATTGGGGTACAGTATAGTTTACTTTAGTATAGTATAATGTGATATGGTTTAGTATAGTATAGTTTGGTATAATATAGTATAGTATAGTTTGGTATAATATAGCATAGCATAATGTGATAGGGTATAGTATAGTATATTGTGGTATAATATAATATAGTGTGCTACAGTATAGTAGTGTATAGTATCATATAGTATGGTATAATGGAGTAAAGTATAACATAGTGTAGTATAGTATAATATAGTATCATTTAGTCTAATATAGTATGGTATAATATAGTATAAAATAATGTAATAAAGTTAAGTATTTTATGGTATAATATAGTATAATATAGTGTGGTACAATTTAGTATAGTATAAGTATCATATAATATAGTATGGCATAATATGGTATAATATAATGTAATAAAGGTATATGTTTTATAGTCAAGTATAGTGTAAGATAGTATAGTATAGTATAGTATAGTTTAGTATAGTATAGTACATTACAGTGTAGTATAGTATGGTATAATATAGTGTAGTGTGGTACATTATAGTATACTATGGTATAGTATAATATGGTATAGTATAGTTTTATCACTTTGAGATTTGATCCAAATGTAAAGTGCATTATAAATTAAATATATTATTATTATAGTTATTATTATAGTGTCGTATAATATGGTATAGTATAGTGTGGTATAATGTAGTTTGGTTTAATGTTATATGGTATATATATACTCTGGTAATAGAGTGTGGTATAGTATGGTATAATATAGTATAGTGTGGTATAATGTAAATAGTATATAGTATAGTATGATGTGATATGACATACTATAGTATAGTGTGGTATAATATAGTATAGCATGGTATAATATAGGATAGCATAGTGTGGTACAGTATAGTATAGCAAAATATGTTATAGTATAGTGTGGTATAATATAGTATAGTGAGGTACAGTATAGTCTACTGTAGCATAGTATAGTATAATATGGTATAGTATAGTATAGTGTGGTATAATATAGTATGGTATAATATGGTACAGTACAGTATAGTATCATATAATATAGTATGGTATAATATAGTATAATATAATATATTTTAGTCAAGTATAGATTGTATATTGTTTAGTTGTATAGTTTAGTATAGTATAGTATAACATAGTGTAGTATAGTATAATATAGTGTCATTTAGTTTAATATAGTATGCTATAAAATAGTATAAGTTAAGTATTTTATAGTCAAGTATAGTGTAAGATAGTATAGTATTGTACAGTACAGTGTAGTGTGGTATCGTATAGTATTTTATAGTGTAATATAGTATAGTGTAGTACAGTATTATAAAATGGTGCAGTATAGTATAGTTTAATATAATATAGTATGTTATAGTATAGTATAGTATAACATAGTGTAGTATAGTATAATATAGTGTCATTTAATGTAATATAGTGTGGTATAATATAGTATGATATAATGTAATAAAGGTAAGTATTTTATAGTCAAGTATAGTGTAAGATAGTATAGTTTAGTATAGTATAGTATAATATAGTGTAGTATAGTTTGGTACATTATAGTATAGTATAGTGTGGAACAGTGTAGTATACTATAGTTTAGTATAATATGGTACAGTATAGTATAGTATCATATAATTTAGTATATTGTGGTATAATATTACTATATTATCAAGTATAGTGTAAGATAGTATAGTATAGTACTATGTGGTACAGCATAGTATACTATAGTATACTGTAGTATAGTATAGTATAATATGGTGCAGTATAGTATAGTACCATAAAATATAGTATAGCATAATATAGTATAGTATAATATGGTGCAGTATAGTATAGTATCATATAATATAGTATAGTATAATATAGTATAGTATAACATAGTGTATTATAGTATAATATAGTGTCATTTAGTTAGTATAGTGTTGTATAATATAGTATAATATATTGTAATAAAGTTAAGTATTTTATAGTCAATTATACTGTATGATAGTATAGTTTAGTATAGTATAGAATAATATAGTATAGTATAATATAGTACAGTAAAGTTTAGTAAAGTATAGTATAAAAAGGACAGGATCCGATAATAAACCACAGTCACCCTCAAATTGAACTGTAATAACAATAATATCAATAATCATAATAATAATGATACCAACGCAACAAGACATTTCCTGTCATCTGTCTCTTTTTACATTGAGTTGCAGTGGATTTCTATGTAGTGTGTCTCTGCAGGGACTAAAGGGGTTAAACATAATTAATGTTGAATTCATTATGTGTTTTTATTGACAACAACAGTCAAACTCAATGATTTTATGCCTATGAAAATTTCTTTCCCATTAAATTGGCGTGTTGATGCTTTATTATGTGTCTTGATGAGTTAAAACCGGAAACAGGGATGCCAAGAGATAGCAAAATAGTAATTGTAAAATGTAATTGTAATTGAAAATACTCTTATTTCTTGTTGTTTGAGGGCAGCACAGTGGATCAGTCGCTTCACACCAAAAAGGTTGTTGGTTCATATTCCACTCTGCCATTGAATGTTTCTGCATGTTCGGGTGTTGGCATGTTGTACAGAGAGTGTATAGATGGTTGGATGTATGGATGTATAGATAGGTGGATGGATGGATGGATGGATGGATGGAGGGAGGTGTGTAGGAATGAATGGATGTTTGTAAGGATGGATTGATGAATGTGTGTATGGGTGGATGGATGGATGTGTGTGGATGTATACGTGTATGGGTGGATGGATGGATGTGTGTATGGATGGATGGTTGAATGTGTATGGATGGATGTGTGTATGGATGGATGGTTGGATGTGTGTATGGGCGGATGGATGGATGTGTGGATGGATGGATGTATGTATGTGTGTGGATGGATGGATGTGTGTATGGATGGATGTGTGAATGGATGGATGGGTGTGTGTATGGGTGGATGGATGGATGGATGGATGTGTGTATGGATGGATGTATGTGTGTGTATGGATGTATGTGTGTATGGATGGATGTATGTGTGTGTATGGATGGATGTGTGAATGGATGGATGGGTGTGTGTATGGGTGGATGGATGCATGGATGGATGTATGTATGGATGGATGTATGTGTGTGTATGGATGGATGTGTGTATGGATGGATTTGTGTATTGGTGGATGGTTGGATGGATTGTTTTTCTTTTTGTCAGCAGGATGAAGAAAAACTACTAGACTGACTTCAAAACTTAGTGGAAGGACGATCAATTGTCTGTCAAGAATTTACACCATTTACCGATTTTTTTTACTAATTATACAAAGAATACTGGATCCACTTCCACTGAACTTTGTAGGCATGAGTCAGGAAACGAAAGAGACATTGGAGGTGTGAGAATGACTGTAATACTCTATAAAAATGACAATATGGAGTTATGTATAAACATTCAACTTTTTTTTCTCAGTCACTTGTAAACACAAGATTAAAAAGGAGTGTTTAATGAAAAAATGTAGTGTGTTCATAAATAAATATATTAATAATTTATCTGCTCGGCTGGTTTAGGGAAAGCGATGCTATAATCATAGTCTGTCTGTGTTATACATCAGGATTCTCCATCTCTGTGGTGGTCCCGGCCTCCCACTGGCTCCGGCAGCACAGGCTGTGTTCGGGGGACGTGACCTGATGAGAGGGGAGGCGGTATGTGTTCAAACCGCCAGCCAGCAGCAACATCAGGGAGACTATGAGGGTGGAAGACCAACTGCATGGTGGGAGACCCACCTAATTAGAGAGAGGGAGAGAGGGTTTATGGTAATGATGAATAAGTGTATATATATATAATATATATATATGCCCAGATATATATATATATATATATATGTGGCCGATTTGTTTTACAATCACAAATAACAGATGACTTTCTTTTGAGATAAAGATAAGTAAATTGAGATATTTCTGGAATGGTCTATCAATCAATCAATCAATCTTTATTTATATAGCGCCAATTCACAACAACAGTTGTCTCAAGGTTTTTTCCAGAAAGAGCAGGTCTAGACCAAACTCTTTATATAATTATCTACAGGACCCAACAAATTCCTCCTTGAGCAACACTTGGCGACAATGGCGAGAAAAAACTGCCCTTTAACGGGCAGAAATCTCGAGCAGATCCAAGACTCAGGGTGGACGGCCTACTGCCATGACCGGTCGGGTTTGAAAAAAAAAGAGTGAGAGCGAGAAAGAGAGAGACACAGGTGAGGAGAGATACAGACGGGGGAAAAGCAGCAAAGATATCAGCTATAATCCACTTTATATGTGTCTAGATTGTGAATGGTCTAAAACTTAAATTTTATGTGTCACTGGAAGATCCACCGTGTATTTTTTCTATTGTATGAAAACAATATTATATAAATAATCCACAGTATGGTAATTTTCATTTAATTTTTCCACAAGAATTTGACTGGAAAGGTTTAAATTTAACAAAATGCAAAAGTCCTCTTTCTTTGTCAGAGAAGTGGAAGAGTTTATGATAAAAAAGATTATCTTTTATAACTGGCAACTTGTCCAGGGTGTACCCCGCCTCTCGCCCGATGTCAGCTGGGATAAGCTCCAGCCCCCCGTGACCCTGAACAGGATAGGCGGTAGATAATGAATGAATGAATGAATGATAGAACTCCTAAGGAATGCAGTAATTTACAATATTATATACAATTTATTATACTGTATTTTATACTATTGTATAACCTGCTCAAAGGAGTTAGGGGAACATTCAAACATTTTAAAAAGCTTATTCATGCTTTTATTATAACCCGCCTTGACGAACGTAATGCACTTTACTTTGGCGTGAGCCATACCTCCCTCTCACGTCTACAGTTGATTCAAAATAACGTCGCTTGGCTTTTAACAGGCTCAAGCAAGCGACAGCACATCTCCCCCATTCTGGTCTCTCTTCACTGGCTACCAGTACGTTTTAGGATCATTTTAAGGTTTTATTGTTTGTTTTTAAATCCTTAAATGGGTCGGCACCCTCGTACATTTCTGACCTCTTAAAGACTTACACTCCATCGAGGTCACTGAGGTCAGCTGACCAGTTGTCTCTGGCCGTCCCTAAATCAAATCTGAAAATGAGGGGCGACCAAGCTTTCTCTGTTGCAGCCCCAAAACTGTGGAATGAGTTGCCCCCTCATGCGAGGTCAGCCCCCACTCTGTCTGATTTTAAATCTCACCTTAAGACTCATTTTTATTCCTTGGCTTTTAATCCAGGATGAGTTCTTGGACTTTTAATTCTTTCTGGTCTTGCTGCTTTTATTTGATCTAACATTGTGTTTTAATCATGCGTCTATGTTGTTATTGACTGTACAGCACTTTGGACAACTCTGTTGAGTTGAGAATCAGAACTTTAGCTGCAGAACCACAACCTTATGGGGGTTTTTCTTGCTGTTGCATCTCCTGTCCACCTGTTGCTGCTTTCATTTGCACAAAAGCAGGTGAAAATGCTTCCAGAAGTCTCTCAATACCTTCAGCAGTATTTCAACTGATTTGATGATAATAAAAATGATTTTACTGCAACAAAACTCTCTCCATCTTCCTTTAACATATCTAGTTGCCCCCACAATTAGAAGTGTAATGATGTTTTGCAACAATGCTATCCTACAGATGATACACAGTTAAAATAAAACCACTCTAGTCATAACCCCTCCTGCATAAAGGTTTGTAATCACATGGTGTGACGTGTGTGTACTCACAGTTCCCAGCAGATTGCCCAGAGCGATGTCTACATAAGTGGAGAAGAAGGCTGTGACAGAAGAGAAGGGATTAGGCTAAATATATCATCGATGCACTCTCTATCCATCTCCAAGTGGCTTGGACAGAGTTTGATTTTAGATTTGTCTTGATGGGAGACAAACCTCAAAATAAGACCAGTTCACCTCATGTGAGTGAATGAGCTCATACGGTCCGCACTAAACTCCAGCTGCAATTGCTCATATGTTGTGTAAGATTATTTACGTGCACAATTTTGGACGAATGTAAAGCAGAGGAAGGTCCAGACTTAACGAGTCAGCTGTACTTCCATTCTTTATCTCTTCCCTGTAATTAATAATAATAATAATAATACATTTAATTTATAATTACATGGGTTCTGTGAAGAAAATTACAAAGGGATGCGATGGAAATTACTTTAAATCAGAATGAAATGAAGGATGTGGGGATTAATCCGTTTGCATGACAGTGAAAGTGTCAAAATACTTGTATTATCTGACTCTTTGTTTTTAGTTTGAGCACATTTTTGACTTCAGTCATTTGCGCCCTCAAGAGGGGGAGATTCAGCAAGATCTATTCAGCAGAGTAGTTATTCATTTACTGACAAGAGCAGTGATGCAGTGAACATCTCAGTTATACAAAGGCCTTTCACAGCTCTCTGAACAGTAGAAAATGACTATGTGTGTTTGTGTGTGTGTGTGCGTCTGTGTGTGCTTGTGTGTCACCACATGCGATGGCCAGGAGATGAGTCTTCCAGTTGAAGATGAAGCACAGTCCTCCAATAGACATGCAGCCCAGCGCTCCATTAAATCCTGACAGCCCCGAATACAGATATTTGTGACTCACCGCCACAGATAAGCCTACATCACACACACACACACACACAAACATACGCACGCACACACACACACACACACACACACACACACACACAGTGAATTCATTAGCTGAATCTGCCGTACTACAATTACCCATGTGATGGTGCTAGACACAAATGATTGCTTCCTCTGATGCATATTGTAATTCGCCTGCAAAACAGTGAGGGAAAAATATTGATTGAGCCTTTCCATTCCCCCGGAGAGTCTTTCAAGAAGGAATGAGAACATCTGGTCCGACACTGAAGCTGAGCTTTTTATTAAATTAAATGTATTTGGACTCCTGGTTGTGACCCAGAATACGATGTGTCACTCAAGAGGAGCTGAGAAGTAATTTGTGTAGTTTGTTTCTATTTATGGGTTTTCCACTTTGGAAAGCCTGCCTTTGTTCAGCCACTGGTCATGTGACCATACTGCGTGGGTGCTGGGAAAGAGAAGTGCTGACAAAGATTCTGTCTCTGTCCTCTGCAGTGACTTACATCTAAAGAAATGGTGTTGAAGTCTTGTACCCTGATTAGAATGCATGAGAGATGAGAAGAAGAGACAGGAGAGAGAGAGAGAGAGAGAAAGCTTCATACAGATCAACAAACAGGAAGATTCCCTGTTTGGATGATAATAATTAATATAATTATAAATAATTAAAACAATAGCTTGATTATTGATAGGTTCATTTTTAGCATTAAATTAAATTATTATTTTTGTCCTGATTCCATCATCCAGCATCGTTAAGGCATGAGTATCAATGTGGTGGGTGGATGAACTAAGAAAATCAGATGAAAATGAAAATGAGATTAAAGTGCATTTTCTTACTCACTAAGGAGTTATTGATCCGGAAATATGACGACTGTTGGATTTGGGTAAAAGGTCAGCAACAAACACTTCATGTCTGTAGCACCTACCCTCTCTGTCGCAACCGGTTTTGGACTTTGTAAAAGTGTTTCACATGTAATTGTGTTTTCCAAAATGTACATTTGTTTTGCCTATATGGTAAAAGTGTTTCACCTTTTTCTAACTTATTTTGCACATCTGGGCCGCCGTATATCTACGTAAACTGTGTACTACATGCATATCCAAGGCTCATATCCCTATAACCATCATGTACATTTACTGGAGGTGTAGTAGCCATTACCTCCGTCTGATCAGGTGGAAGAAAACCTGGAGAGGTGGAGGAATGCACAAGAGAAGAGAAGAGGAATGTCAGTGGCAGCAACACAGAATACATGTGTGTGAGTAAAAGGGAGGCAGGTGGAATGGAGAGGATGCAAGGATCAGAGGTGAGGGAGGTGCAGGAGATTAAGTACTTGGGGTCAACTGTTCTGAGCAAAGGGGAGTGTGGAGAAGAAGTCCAGAAGAAAAGCGAGTCCAGGCAGGGTGGAGTGGGCGGAGAAGGGTGTCAGTTCAGATCAGTTCAGAATACTTTATTAATCCGAAAAAGGCAATTCATTTCTACAGTCTATCCCAGTCATGTAAATAAAAAAGATAAAGAAAAATACAAAAAGCGACAGCAGCAGACATCAAAATGTCAGTGACAACAAGTGCACAGATCAACGGGTTGAAATATCGGAAGCATACTCCCACTCTGTCTCGTTCTTCCAGAGGCCCATTACGTGAGAAAAACTATACTAAGAAGAAAAACTATTCAGTAAAGAAGACAGCGGCTCAGTTATCTGCAGGTGGACTACTGTCATAGCCTGATCGTAGAAGGATTGAAGGAATTTGCGTAGCGTTGTGTTTTCCATGCAGGTGCACCATAGCGCCATCCTGACTGCATAACTTACGCTGAAACGCTTGTGTGTTTATTTTTTTGTCTGACCTGAATTCTACTCTGTATCTGTAAAGAGACTATGAGTATTTATGAAAAGTGCTCTATAATTAAATGTATATAACTGAGAATTCCCTCAGAATTAGGTGGATGGGTTGAATTAATATTCTTTGTGATGGGGGGCTCACGTGGAAAAGGAGGTACAGTGGATCTATTGGTTGAAAGTTTCCAGGGATGGAGCTTCGAGTCAGGAAAAATAGGGGAAAACCAAAGGGGAGGTTTCTGGGTGTGGTGAAAGAGGACAAGCAGTTGGTTAGTATGACGGAGGAAGATGCAGAGGGCGCAGGAAGAAGGGAAAAGATCATCAACTATGGCGAACCCTCAAGAGAACTGCCAAAAGAAGAAGAAGAAGAATAGAAGAAAACGTTTCAACGATGGACAGAAAGTCTAGAGTCTAGAGAATGATTTTTGAGAAGCGGATAAATAATTGGAACTTTGAAGTAATCAGGTAAAGAAACAAAGGCAAGGGAATTGTTTAGAATGTAGATCAGGCTGGGGCCCGAAACAGGAAGAACACTTTGGAGGCGCTATGTGGCAGAAAGACTAAAGACTTTTTGCATCACAAAGAAGATAACACGAAGGATTTGATATAGATACATCAGCTTCGAACGTTGGTCAGCACCCACATACTTCCATGCCTCCTTCATGTTAACACGGATGTGAGGAGTCCAACGTTTGGACAACAACAAACATGGAGACAGTAGAGCAGGCTTTGATAATGGCGGGGGTCTGTCCTACGCACACTGCTCCAATGATGCTGAAGGAAATAGGTTGAGTTGCAGTACTTCTTTTCATTCATGTGTGAAGATTTTTGGAGGTTTTATTAAATCTGGTCATCTTTAGTATTGTACTTTCCGCCGCATCAGTGCATTTACAGATTATTGTATTAACATGCTCCAGCAGCATGGAATATTTGACTGAATCAACAAGTTCCTTAGGATATCAAGGATAAATGGGGAGGGTTTGAGACAGGAAGGGCAAACGGTGTAAGACGTATACCAAATCAATATACGGAATAGGAGATGATGGCGACCCCCAAAGAGACAAACCAAAAGACGAGGAAGAAGAGAAAATATAATAAAAGTAAGTGATATTTTTTATTACAGCTTACATTCCATGTATTAACTCCTAAGAATTCCAACATATTCTGGAAAGACATCTTGTGAATAAATGACACTGTGGCTGTGCTGTTATTGATTTCTACATTACCAGGCAGTTGGCTGTGGTTTGGTGTTCCTGGTCCTGAAGCAGAGTGACCACACCCTGCTGTTTCCTCCACCTTCTGTTTCTACTGGGCCCCTTTGTCATCCCCCCCTTCCTCCCTTCACTCTGTTTCTCGGCTTTGTCTTCGAAGGATCCAGCTCCCTCAGCAATCATCTTGTCTCTTCCTCATTCAATACTTCTTTGTCTTCCCCCTTATTCTCATTTTTCTCGATTTTTCTTGCTTAACCCATCACCCTTCTCTCTCGCCTCGTTCTGTATGCACAGTAGGGTGTCATTTAAGACTAATGGCAACGTAAATTCCTTAAATTGTTTTTCTACAAGCTAGTGTGTGTGAGTGTGCTTGTGTTGAGTCACTCCTCCCATTATTCTGAATATGCTAATAGAATGAGTCACAGAGCTTTTATCATATCAAATGCTATGTCGACTCTCTACTTCCCCATTTTCTGTCTGCTTCAGACCAGTGCCTATCTGCAGAATAAATAGGTGGAAGTGTAATGGGTGCAGTGACGACTGGAGTGAACTGTACATGATGACATGTTTTCCTCTGCTGATGGGTAATGGTCCATGCTTTTCCTTCAGCCGATGAATCCATTATTCTGTCTTTAAAAGCCTGTTTGTGGATGCAGCTTAAGACATTCATCTCTATGTGGGCTAAGTTCCTTTCACAGAGCAGCATGAGTAGTAGGGTGTCTAAGCACTGGGATAAGACCGGACGCATTCCCCGGACGTATGCGGTCCGGGGAATGCGGACCCAAATTGTTTAGAAAAAATGATTTTAATCAAAAAAGTGTCCATGTAAACTCAGCTAATGTGGATTAGTGTTTCTCACTGGAACCAGCTGGAACACAACCTGAGTTTCATTCGCTTACGTCTTTCATAATACATCCTCCCCGCAAAGCCGAGTTATCGTACGCGTCACCAGGAGAGCTCTTTAAGTGTTCCTAAAAATCCTTGCTTCCTAAATGTGGGGGCAGAATAAGAACCGACTGCTCCTAAGTATCTCCAGTCCAATGCAGTAGTAACACCTGAGGTTGCATGAAATGAAAAAGCATTTTATGTTCTGTAATGATTCTCCTTTAACATGAATAGACAGCAGGAGGTAGATGTGGCCTAAATACATCCGCTGATCTACTCTTTTGGAACACCTGATAGCATTCCACATCAATGGTTTGAGTGCCAGTTCTAAATATGGCCTCACACTCAGCCTCCCCCTGGTGTCCTTCATGTCTCTTTCCTCTCTCACTCTGACTTATGCTATTATGTTTGCAGACTGAGCAGACTTAAAGAGGCGAAGGCTGATTGCATTACATTTAAAAAGTAACATCTAATAATACAAAAAATCCAACAATTTCCTTACTCAAGGCAACAAATGTGAAACATCATTATCAGATTCTTCCAGACAGTCTCAACATGTCTAAAAAAGACAAGTAAAATGAATAACAGGTCATTAATATAGCCCAGGATTAAACACATGCTTGAAATAGATTAGGCCTTACTACTGGTTACAAGTGTTTGACTTATTGTGACTCATGCACGCACACATACACACACACACAGCACACACATATTGACACACACTCACACATGCATATTCAAACTCAAAGCAAAGAATTCTCTGGCACTGCATTGTGTTTATATTTGACAGACGTCAGGCCTCTCTCTCCCTGGAGCCACAGTGATATTTGTAATTGGCCGTTCACCGACATGCCTGTTTGTATGTTTTTCAGAATTATGATCCGGACATATGACCTTCTAAAACCTCTAGAATGAACGCCCTACAAGATTAAAAAATGATCAGGCATCATACGGAACTGAATTTCATATAGAGTGGAATGAATTTACCGCCTCACACAATCTCTCAAGAAGCAGCTGTATAATATAAAAAAATAATAATAAAAATACTGATGAAGTTTCTGTAGCAAACAACGTTCTAATGAGTGTGGGTGAGAATGAGTTTTGGAGAAAGTGTTAAAAACAGGTTTTTAATCCCACTCGAGGACTGGAGTTGACGGTGACCTATCACTGGCATTATGACATCACTCGGAATAGTGACATAGTCATCCAGCTTTATACTTTTGTCTTTGATTATTATTTATTCAACATATTTTTTTGTTACCAGATACAAGTATCAATCCCTTGAACAATTTGAATGTTTCGGTGACACATCCTGCATTACATTGAAACGGCACCGGTTCACTATGTTGATCCGTGAGTCACATTGCGGTCATGTGACTTAGAACGTTTTAGTCAGAGTCGCATAACCCCAACACCGGAAATTGAGCTAAGCAAACATGGCAGATAAAAGTATCATGAAATGCGAACAATTCTGGTATGTTGTGGTTTTCGCAGCACTTCTGTGTTATCGTATTGATGAAGATGTTTTCTGTATTTGTGCATGTGTTGTCTATTTGCATGTGTTTTCTTAAGTTGAAGTGAGTTTGCGCCTGTCGGCCGTCGTACTTCTGGGTGTGGAAAGTGAAAAAAAATTTGTACTCCCCCCTTTTATTTGCATCACATTTCCAATCCTCCCACCAAGTATCAGTAAAATGTGACAGACAGAAACATTTTGGAGAAAACATCAGTTTCCTTTCAACTAACTCCTCCCACTTTGACACCCACACACACACAGACGGCGACTCACCACCCACTGTTCCGATTGCAGATCCAAGTAGAGCATGAAGGAGCAGCAGTGGGGAGTAGAGCAGAACAGCTGCCAGGATGAGGAAGGAGGGCCTCAGAGCTCCACAAGCATAGATCTGACCCACACCAAGAACGATTCCATGCATCACCTGGACAAGAGGGAGATGTTTGCGGAGAATGTCACATTGTGTCTCATGTTACGCATTATTATATGGAACATTCATCTCTAAGATGTGAAGGACAGATAGAATGTGTGGACTATTTTCCCAGCCTATCCTCAGACACATTCACACATGCTGCTTTCACAACAGTCCCTGCAAAGACAAGCATTTCTTTCCATGTGTGCTGCTGCCACTTGCTGATATTTGTAAGTCATAAATGATCTTAATCTCAGTGGTCATCATGCATCAAAACTCTCAGTGTGCATGGCCTTCTGTGTGCAGACACCGCAAGCAAGATGGTCTGTGAGCAGAAATGTGAATTATGTGAATACAGTGCTGTGATGTGAGGAGAGACGGAGGCACAGGGGAAAGGAGATGAGAAGTATAAAAAGTGAAAAAAATATATTATTCCATCTCAAAATGTCTGGTGTCAGAGTCCAGTCCCTTAAAGTGTGGTCACACGCACTAGTAATTAATAGTTGAATCATGTGAAGGGTGTGCAAAGGGGGATGAAATAACGAGGGATGGGAGTAGAGAAGTGGAGGCGAGAGGAAGGATCAAAGCATTGCAGAAGATCAAAATGGGTTTCTCTTTTTCTTGGGAAAGCAGAGGAAGATAATCTAAATGTTTCAGATCTCCCAAGTAACAAACTACAGGGCGTTTATGAAATAAAAGGCGACACAGAACGAGATGGACTGATGGAAGGAAATCATGAATATTAAAAAGAGAGGACACACTGACTATGGGACGTGAGTGAAGAAAGAAGAAATATAGAGAAATTTAGATAGAAAGAAATCATGAAATACACAGGACCCCCCCAATATGGGTTCATTTCATTTAAAAAAGACAGATTGGAGATATTTGAAGTTGTCCCATGGGACAACAAACGTCGGTCTCGGTTGACTCCCCTCTTCAATACTCCCACAATATTGTAAATATTTAGTAATTCTCCGTTGTGTGCAGTATTCCTGTGCAGTATCCTCTTCATCTGTGCAATTTACCTTTTCTGTATGACAACTGTAATAATGTGCAACACATATAATGTTTATATTGTTCTGCCCCCTCACACATACGACGACATTGATTCAGTTTTTTTCCATGCTTACAAGGTGCCCTATATTTATCAATTTTACTTTTCTCTTAATATTTTTATACTTAGAATAACATATTACTCTAAAAAATGTCCCCACTGTGAGACAAATAAAGGATCATCTTATCTAACCGTATCTTAATTGCAGTTATTACTATCTTCATATCTGAGGAGGAATGGATTTGAAATGCTTAAAATTTCCACAATATCAAAAGGCACCTCTCCGGTGAATGGGAGATATGGTCATAAAAGTAGTGATAAACATTATATATAATAGCAGTTTTAAATGCAATTTAATCTGCCAACAGAATTAGCCTACATTCAATTTGTAAATGGGATCGAGACAAACAATTAGAGTTTGTACAACAACAAGAAGCAATCATTTCAGAAGTTGGTGGTTGTGTCTAGAATATTTGGTGGAAGAAAAATAAAACAGTAATTAATCTATGATTGCAAGTGAAACGTGACAAATGGACAGAACTCATTCCATTCATTATATTTTCTTCTTTTTTTTTCCTTTCCATTAATAAATGGATCAGGGAGCATCAGGGAACAGGTTGAGGGAATTAAGACAGGAGCAAAAATGTAAGTTGTGGACCATAAAAATTCAATTTAATAGACAGGGCGGCATGAGCCGACTGTCTCAGCTACTACTTACTTTCCGTGCATATTAGGTTTTATATTAAGTCAGCACATACCGACACATTGAAAGTCAGTACATAAACAAACAAACTACCGTGTAATCTTTATGAGTAATACTGAATGATTGGATGAAGATAGATAGAAGTGAAAACATGTGATCTAACCGCAGGTAGCCAAGGCTACAAAAACCTCGCGAGTAAATCAGAAAACAACAGAAAACACAAAGGTCGTAATTTGAAACACCATTAGGGACAAAATAAGCGGTGGCTAAAAAAAAAATAAAAAGTTACGCACAACGAACTTGATCACGAGCTTTAAAATGAATCACCCCGAGGAACATGCCAAGTTTGAAGAAGCTAACATCAGCAGAGCCAGCCGCGAGCCTGCTGTTTGTATGTATGTATGTATGTATGTGTGTATGTATGTATGTGTGTATGTATGTATGTATGTGTGTATGTATGTATGTATGTATGTATGTATGTATGTGTGTATGTATGTATGTATGTGTGTATGTATGTATGTATGTGTGTATGTATGTATGTATGTGTGTATGTATGTATGTATGTATGTATGTATGTATGTATGTATGTGTGTATGTATGTATGTGTGTATGTATGTATGTATGTGTGTATGTATGTATGTATGTATGTATGTATGTATGTGTGTATGT
>VRLP01007756.1:0-20053 GCA_009660295.1 Lophius piscatorius | reverse complement strand
AAATTCTACTGTATATTCTTCTTTATGTTTTACCATTTCCATAAAATTTTCTCTTTTCTGATCAATATCTATAATAATTTCTCTTGGTTTATATATCTGTGATTCTGGTATATTCACATGTTCATAACCTTCTAAATTTGATGCAATATCTACTGGAATATTATCAGATGGAATATTTCCATTGAAAAAACTAATATTTAGAAAATTTAATGTATCTTCTATTTCTAAATTATCTGCTAAATTATACGTTTTTAATGCATCATCCGATGTTTTAAATGTTGCTATTGCTTTATAACATTTATTTTTTTGTTTATAATATTCTACAATAGCTTTCTTATCATAAACATTCTCTATGGTATTATTTTCTATTTCTTTACCATATTTTGTTTTATAAATGGCTACAGTAAGAAGATTGGAATTAAGTGAGTATAAAATATTAAAAATATCTATAGCTCTGAAATTATCCCAATCTAGATCTGAAATTGCCAGCATAGGCGTATCTATTCTATTTTCTGAAGAATTAACCATGGGCTGATATTCTTTTATGCAAAAAAATAGATAAAATAATATTTTTTAAAAAACATAAGAAAATTTATTTAAAATTCATTTTTATTATTTCATTGGAATTATATTTTTATTATAAAATAATATTTTTTAAAAAAGCATAAAATATTTATTTAAAATTCATTATTATTATTACTTTAGAATTATATTTTTATAATAAAATAATATTTTAATCCATGGAGAATGAAAATAATACTAATTTAAATAAAACAAAAGAAAACAATACTCATTTAAATAAGAAAGAAGAAAATAATAATGATTTAAATAAAATAAATGAAAATAATACTGATTTAAATAAAATAAAAGAAGAGTGTGATACAAAGGAAGATGGTATGGAAATAATAAATAAGAAAGAAAATATTTCAACAGATAAAATATCTGAAAGCATAAATAACCATAAAATATTAGAAGAATCAAAAAATAATGAATATTCTCTTTCTGATACAATAACTGATAATAGAAAAAATAATGAATATTCTCTTTCTGATACAATAGTTGATAATAAAAAAAACAATGAATATTATATACCGGATAAACTTATACATAAGATACTTAATAATGATACTGATTTTAAAGATATTACAGAAGAGTATATAAATTATTTTAAAAGAAATATTGAAGATTTTGTAATAAAATTAATTCTGAAAAGCGATGAACAAAGTAAAAGAAGTAAAAAGAGAATTATTAGAAGTAAAGATATAAGGAAAGTAATAGAAAACAATAATCTTTTCTTTTTAAATGATTTATTTTAAAGAGTTGATAATGAGTTTTTATTTTTTTGAAAATTATTTTATTAATGTATTTTCAATGAAATTCTTTGAGCTGAGAATGATTATGCTCTTATATAATTAAATGTTTATTAAAATTTATTTATTAATGCATTTTTTATAAATAAATTTTCTTATAACTAAAAAGTAATAATTATACTTGTATTATATTATTTGTAATATTTTAAAATATATTTTTAAAATATAAAATGTTTGTTTGTTTTTTTATGTATAAATATTAAATATTTAGTTTATGCTATGAAATATGAAGCATTGTGTTCTTTATCTATCAGCAGAGGGATTAGACCATTGATAGGTGCATCATTTTATATAAAAGATACAAATATTATAGAAAGTTATTTATTTACAGATTCTTGGTCTTTGAATCTTTTAAAGAATGTATTAGATGTATATGAAATAATAAAGATTATTATACCTGAAGATATGAGTATGCTAGAAAAAAGATTAGATACTATTATTGAATGTGATTTAGAAAGAATCGAAAGAATGTTTTTTAGTCCACAAATTGATTTTATACCAAATTTTCAACCTGATAATTTTTTTATAAAATCATCTATATTCTCATTGATAATGGTTTATAATATTTCTAATTATTCAATAAAATTAAAAATACATCCAAGAAGAATGTTTATATCACAAGAATCTATATCTGATTTAGATCTGGTTGATAAAAAAATTAGTTTGTATAAAATTATAAAAAATACAAATACAAAAATGGGAGAAAGATTACTTAAAGATAATATTATGCAGCCATTGATTAATTTAGAAGAAATAGAAGAAAGACATCAACTATTATTATTTTTACAAGAAAATAAAATTGTTAAGAACAATATAAACACAGTATTAAATACATTTATAGATATAGAACAATTTCTACAGGATGTTGAAAATACGTATAATGATTGTAATAACAAAATAAAATATTTAACATCTATTTTAAAACATAAAGCATTGTTATCTGATATAGATGAAATATTTAATATTTTAAAAGATATAAAAAACATAAAAATAATAAATGAGGTAAAAGAAGCAATAATTAATGTAAAATCAATATATGAAAATATATCTTCTAGTTCAGAAGAAACTAATATTACCACTATTAATAATGATACAACGGATATATTCAATCTTATACCTACAGGAATTAATGAACATTTAGATTTATTATTAAATATAAGAGAAGAAAATATAGAAGATATTAAAGATATAATTAATGAATTGGAAATTCTAAAAGAAATAAAAATTGAGATTATATATGACAGTATGAAGTTACAGTATATCTTAAAAATTAAAGAGAAGGATTTTTTTAATAATTTCATAAATAAAAATGAAAATAATGGAAATAATGATACATATAAAAATATGATAAATACTAATAGTACATACACCAATGCAATCTCAATAAGCCCGTTTATCCCAGAAATTGTATTTTATAGTAATAAAAGAAAGTATGTTTATTTTTCTACGTTAGATATTAATAAAATTAATCATAGAATAACAGAAGCAGAAGAAAAAATTGTTATATTAATTTATGAACATTTAAAAGATTATTTTTCAAATATTGATTATTCAGTTTTTTATATTTTAGCAGATAAAATAGCATCGTTGGATATTATAATTTCATTCTTATGTTTTGGTAAGAAATATGATTGTTGCTTACCTAAAATTTTAGATAATAAGAAAACTTGTTCAAATGATGAAGATAATAAAAGAGTAAATGTAAATGATTTAATCTTTGTAGAAAATACATATAATTTATTGCTAGAAGATAATTATGTGAAGAATTGCATATACTCTTCATCATTACTTAATTTTACACTAATTACAGGTAATAATATGAGTGGAAAAACTACATACATGAAGAATATAGCCAATATAATTATTTTATCACAAATAGGTTCTCCTATAAATGCTAAATCAGCTACTTTGAGATTATTTGATTCGATATTAACAAGATCATCTCATAATAACCATATTTCATGTTCTACATTTAAAAAAGAACTGATTGATATAAAGTTTATGTTAGAATTTGATAATTCATTGCTTCTAATAGATGAATTTGGAAGAAGCAGTGGATTTACTGAGAGTATAGATTTATGTTATAAAATCTGTAAAAGATTAATTAGAGGAAGAATAGATGATAATAAATATTCTATAGAAAATGTGATCGATGATAAAACAACAATAGAAAATAGTGATGTTCAAGATCAGAATAGAATAAAGAAAGAAGAAGTAATATCATGTAATCAAACAGTAGATATGAAGATAAGAACCATTACTGATCATAAAAATAATCATATATTCTTTGTAACACATTTCAGAGAACTTCTATCATTATTAAGTAAATATAAAAATGTTAATGTAATAAATTCTAACAATTTTAAAGTTACAAGTGGAACATCTAAAGATATTGATGGTATAAAGCTTATAGAAAATATATTAAATTATAATGTTATAGAAGAAAGTAGAAGAATAAGAAAAATATTATTTAAAGAAGAAGATATAAAATATTATGATAGAACAATTATACAATATGGAATGGAATTAGAAAAAGATAAAAATTTTAATATAAAAAAACATCTCAATAGAGAATAATAAAATTATCTTAGAATCAAAGAAGATGAGAATCTATTTCATCAGTAATTCAGTCAGGGATAACTGGTAATAAAAGATATCATCATTTCTTCCTTAATTCTATAAAAAATCTTAATGATATCAATAGATAACATTTAATTATGTTCTTTAGATTAACATGCTTTAAGTGTCTTTCTTTTCCAACTTCTCTTAGTAAAATTATATTGCTGTTTAAATCCTGGGCAAGCTCTCTTCCATTGTGGTATACATCTATTCTTCTTCAATGCAGATACTAATTGTACTTTAATACGTCTTGTCTTTATGCTTCCCATTATTATTAGGGTAAAAAAATATATTTTTTAAAAAAGTAAAAAATTGAAAAAAGATAAAAAATATAAATATATCACATAGAGATTATTTATATTGAAACATATCACATATAGGTTATTTATATTAAAATGTATCATATAGAGGTTATTTATATTAAAACATATCACATATAATCAAAATAAACAATTATGTTTTGTATTTAAGAACAATAATTATACTTCCAACGAATTAAAACGTAGAAATAAAAAATATATCTATTGATTGCTTCATATTCCTTATGCTTGAGAATAAGGATACTTGTATATGGTATATTTTATTTACTCTAATACATTATCATATTAAATATTATTTCTTACATGTAATGTAGTACTATCTATCTAGAAGCCAATATAGGTATTATTACAAAAATTACTTATCATTATTTTTATGTGTAATATAACCAATGGTTTAACTGTATTTACTATCTTATTTTTAATTAAACATGTTTTAACATGCTATTGATTAAATAATGAAAAATATTTATTTAAAGAAAATTTAATTTTTAAAACAAAATATTTTTTTAAAATCGAGTAACAACATTCTGAATAATAAAAATTAAATGACAATCTCATAGAGCATAGAAAATAATCAATAACAATTTCATAGAGAATAGAAATATATCTATTATCCATATAAATATGTATAAGAACTAAAACATTTTAAAAAAATTATTATACATTTTTAAACAAAAAAAATATTTTCATAGTTAGTACCTTTTATTTATTAGATCTTCAATGTACTATAATATAAAGAACCATATTTGATCTTATTTGCCAATTTTATATCCTTATTCATTACTGTTACTCTCTTTCCGTGTACTGCACATCTATTTGCATCTTCGAATAAACCTACAAGGAAATTTTCAACAGATTCCTGAATAGCAACGAGTGCACCTACTTGAAATCTTATATCTCTTTTATTTTGGTTAGCCAACTCTCTTACTAATCTCTGGAATGGTAATTTTCTTATAAGAAGATCTGTAGATTTTTGATATTTTCTAATTTCTTTTACTGCAATTGCACCTGGTCTGAAACGGTGTGGTCTTTTTTGAGACATTCCTTCAACTGATGATGATTTTCTTGCTGCTTTGGTTGCCAATTGTTTACGTGGTGCTTTACCTCCAGTGGATTTACGTGCTGTTTGTTTTGTTCTTGCCATATGTTTATGGTCAGATTTATTCTTATTTATAGATAATTTTAGGAGGGAAAAAATGGAGGGAAGATTTTGGAGGTAAAAAAATAAAAAGAAAAATATATAATAAATAAACCGAATTTGTATTAACTAACATATTATTTTTTCACCTTTCATTTTTTTGGAGGTAAAAAATACACTACAAACAAAAAAATGATAAATTACTAAGATAATCTTTTAATTAATAAAAATTATTAGTTACATTATAATACAGCTATAAAATTATTTTATTTAAAAACCACAAAATAATTTACACCCTTTTTCTCCCTCTCTTTTTTACCTCCAAAAATCAACTATATAAACAGATACGATTTGACCCATATGTCTGGAAGAGGAAAAGGTTTAGGAAAAGGCTTAGGTAAAGGATCTGCTAAACGTCATAAAAAAACAGGAACTACAACATTACAAATATCATCACCATCCATAAGAAGACTTGCTAGAAGAGCTGGAGTACCAAGACTCTCATCTGGTGTTTATCAAGAAGTTAACAATATTTTAGTGGGATATTTATCTTCCATTGTAAGATTAGGAATATCATATTGTTCACATGCTAAAAGGAAAACAGTACAAACTTCAGATGTTATGTATGCATTGAAGAGATCAGGAACTAAGATACTCGGTTATTAAATACTTGATTGTGGTAATTATCTTTTTTTGAAAATTTTTTGTTTTAAAAAGATTACATTCTTTTTTTACGTAAGATTAAATTTATGTGTTTTTCATCAACCAAAATATTATTCTCTCTTTCTCTTTGATGAAGAATATTTTTATATGAAAAAAATATTGTAAAATAATTTTTTATTTCATTTCTACGTAGGAATAATATTAATCATAAAAATATAATTATAGAGCATAATATTTTTCTTTAAGCAATATTCTGATGGTTAAAAGTTTAATTATAAAAATATAATATTAATTATTTTTAAAGATTATAAATATATCTCTCCACTACAACTACTATCATATTCATAATACTCTTCTTCTAATTTTATACTTTGTTGTATAAATGTAAAATCTTTATAAAATTCATTTAATTCTATTCTATTTATTTTACCTTTTTTTAAAATTATAATTATTTCTTTTTCTACGTCTATATAACAATCATCAACATTAAATATTGTTTTTATTTCTTTATTCCTTTTATTAAGCACTAATAACTTTATTTTAGAAATACCTTTATTGTAAAACAATAGAAATAGATATTGCTTAGAGAGATAAAAATCTATTTTTATTTTTGTAAGAAATTTTTTTGTGTTTATAAAAGATAATGAATAATTATCGTTTTGATTTCTTTTTTCTTCTAAATTACCATTTATGTTTGTTAATGACTTATTTTTATTATTTTCAGAGGTACTATGATTAATTCCTTTGTAAGATTTATTGTTTATAATTTGTGTATTTATATTTTTTTCTTCCTTTGTTATCTCTATTACTTTGTTTTCTTTAATATTCTTATTGGGTGTATTTAATAAAGTTTCTTTATTTTTTATATCAAATCTTTTTCTTAGGTCTTCTTCATTAAAAGATTTCTTTTTGTTATTAGCCGTATTTTTATGTTTTATTATTTGTATGTGATCTATATTTGATGGTTCTTGTTTCTTATAATCTTTATATTCATTGATACTTAATTTTATTTCTTTTGAAAAATTATCGTTCTTTTCTTCTAATAATTTATTCTCATTAAATTCAGATATGGAGATATATGAATCAGAATCTTCTTTATATAAATAATTATAATTATAAAAAAACATATTATCTATGTTTACTGAATATAAATTATATGGTTTTTTTGTAATATCATTTTTGTTGTAGAAGCCATTTGGGAATTTTCCATTATTCGTTTGTTTTTTAGGATCTAATATTTCTTCATTTTTAGACCCATTGCTATTTAATATTTTCACCTTTTTAATATTCAATTCCTCCTCACACTGGTTTTCTAAATTGGTATTTTTTTCATTTTTATCAATAATTTCATGTTGTGGTGGTAAGAATTTAGGATTTTTCTGATATTCTATCATATTTCTATCTGTTTTATAAAAAGGTTGTTGTTCATTTTCTAATAATTTCCTGGCTCTTTCTCCTTCCATTTCCTTTTTTGTCCTTCTTTTTCTCTTTTTAACATTCAATGTTTCTTTTTCGATTTTATTTTCTTCTTTAACCATATTTTTATCTTCATTTTCTGATGTTTCTTCTTTAACCATATTTTTTTCTTCGTCTTTTAATATTCCTTCTTTCCGTAAAAAAGAATATTTTTCTGATTCTATAATATCTCCTATATCTAAAATATAATCTTTTCCTTCTAATATATTATTTCTCAATGTATATATTTTATTATTGAAGATTTTAAATGTTATTATATTATATTTTAATATAATAGTATTCTTTACTATACACCTATTATCCAAGATATCTAATTTATTACCACACAATACAAATATCCTTGTTTTAAAATACATCCTAGGTTTTATTTCATCATACACTATATTTTCCTTTTTACTATTAGATTCTTTATAATTTTTATTCTTTCTTCTATTTATTGCATCCCGTACAATATCTTTCACTTGACCCACTATATTATTTCTTTCTTGAATATATTCTATTTTCTTCTTATCTTCACATTCCCTTTCTGCATAATTTATATTATTTATTTTATTATTATTTTCTACATATAAATAATACATCTCATATTTTATTTCTGCTTCTTTCTCATTTCTATCATTAACCATAATAATCCTATCTGCTGTTATCATCAATATATTTTTATTTTCCAATAAATAAGATTTTTTAACGGATGGTTCAAACACACAAAATTCAAATACAGAAGGATTATAAATATTATAACCATACACTCTATCTATTGCTGTAATTATTAACATATATGATCTATACCAACTAATATGTAATGGATATATAGGTAATGTATGTATACTTGAAGAATATTCATCCATGTTTCTATTATTTATACTATTATATGCATAAAATATATTTTTTATTTTTGTATTTTTGTTTATGGAATTCTTAATTTGGATGTAAATTGTATTATGGGCATTAGAATACAAAACAATATCATTATCAATACTCACAGAAATTAAATTATATTTATACATCAATAAGGGCTTTAAAAAAATCTTAGGGCTTTTGTTTTGTAGATCGTAAGATAATTTTATTTAAAAAAAACAATTAATTTAAAATTATTTGGATGTTAGATTATATTCTATGGTTATCGGAGAATGGTAGTATTTTATTTTATAAAAATAATTTAATTTTAAAATATAAAATTTCTTTAGTGAAATTTCCACTTATAGGTATTGCAGGGCTGTATACAGTTAATTTTAATTTATGTCTTCTATTTCCTTAAATCTTTATATTTTTTATTTTCTGGGTACTTATAATAAATATATTAATATCATATTATTTTTTGTTTTCTATTCTAGAAGGATAAAACTTTTCATACATCTGTTATTGGTTATTGATGTTTCAATTTGTGTATAGTATTCATCCCTCTTCTTCGTTGTTTTTATGGAATTTTTCTCCTCTTTCATATCATAATATTAGTTGATATTTCTTTCTGGAAGCAAGGATTTAGAGCATGCTTGCTATAAGTGAATAGTGACTTAAGAATATGAGTTTTTAAAGGGTAAAAGTCCTTGGTTGTCTTTACCTTGAGATCCCTATCACCTTCGAAATGTGGTGATTGGAAAATCCTAGTAATAGGTATAGGTGAAAGACTTTTTCATACTTTGTGAAAAACAGCAAAAAAATATTGGATGCATCATTAATTAGTAAAAATAGATTCTCCAATATTATGGAAAAGAAAAGTTAATTATAAATATAATAGAATGATGGTTGTACCATATTCAAAAATTTAACATTTTAAAAATAATAAACAATGAGATTAATACATATCTGTAATGAAACCAGTTAATACAAAGTTAAATATGCTTTAGGAATTAAAGATCATAGACTACAATGACGGTAGTCGGCCAGGAAGCTTTTATAAATAAAAATTCGTCTAAAAAAAGATAGATTATAAAACATTATCTAAACCCATTTCCAATATAATAATGAAATCACGTACAACCACGTAATATCATAGTAATATAGCCATCATGAGTTTATATCCAGAAAAAAATAAATACTCAACCACCAGATATTTCTCAAATCTCATGGTCATTAACATCATAAATTCAATATTTTATGCATATAAAATTATTTTATAATAAAAAAAACAATTTCTTTATACTTCAACTTTTAATTAATTCCTATCTTTCTTACCAACAACTCTGTTACCTCTTCATTCCCATTTTTCATAACCTTTATACTACTATATTCATCAGTAAGTGATTTTTCTACTATCTTCATAAATTCTTCATATTCTATTACTTTCTCCGTATTTCCATCTCCATCTTCTTTTATATTGATTTTAGAATCAATACCCAATAAACTCAGAATAGATAATACTTCATCAAATGAAATATATCCTTTGTTAGTACTGTCCATACTCTTGAAAATATTGGATGCTTTAGATAAAAGCTTTTTTGTACTGTTATAATTTTTTATAAGCTGTTGTATTAATTCTTCTTTCTTGCCCAATAATGTTTGTGTTGAGTATTGGCTTTCTCCAGCGTTTACTTTACCAGAAGATGGATTGTTCATAGTATTATAGAAATCTTTAGAGCTGGAATAATCACCTGTGTTATTAGAGAGATTATTGGTATTTTCTTTTATGTCAACTGTAGCACATAAAGTTTTATAAAGATCTTCTACATTTTCTCTTTCTATTTTCTTTGTATTTTTTATAACAATATTATTTTTTTCTAATAAATTCTCTTCATATTTACTATCTGTTAGTAATTGTCTTAGGTTATCTATTTTATATGATGTTTGACTGGGTATATATTCTTGGAAATTGAAATATTTTAATATTGTATTGATTTTACCTAAGAGTAAGGATACTTGTAAAAATTTATCTTCTTTATTCTTTGATAATAATTGTATATTCATAAATTTTTCTATCAATTTTTCTATTATTTCTAAAAGTATTGTTATTTCATTTTTAGATTTACTATCTAAGTTAATTAGTTCTTGTGCCTCTTTTTCATATTCATGAATAAAATTGATAAGATTATCGATTAATATTTTATTTTCTTCTTTATGTTTATTATCTTTATTTTTTATCTTATAATCGTAAAATCTGTTGTAGTATTGGGATACGTAAGTAAAAACACTTTTTTCATCTGGAATATTACTTTCTGTTAAATCTTCAACATCCAATAATTTGGGGATGTTCAATTTTTTATCTGCTATGTTAAAAATACTATCCAAATTTTTATCTGCATCAGAACTTCGTAAGTTATCGTAATTACCTACCATTTCTGGCTCGAAATGGTGTACTATGGCATTAAATGCTAATCCATCTTTCCAACTTTTTGTAAAATCTTTAATATCAACGTTATCATATTCTGCAGTAACTGCTCTACACCAATTGAGTATTTTTCTTTTTAAAGATGCTGTGGTTGCATCTTCTTCTCCGTCACCAGTTCCTAAAATGGAAAATTTTATTATAAGCGTCCAAATAAATCCTAAAATCAATTTTTCGTTTGAATCTACTATATCTGGTGCTCCCACATTAACTAATTTTGTTTTTGATTGAACATAAGTGATTATAGAATTCCAATTCTCCATCTTTTGAATTCTACTAACGGGATTCTGATTGAAATGTTTTAAAGGCATTTCTTTATCAACAGTATTACCCTGTGCTTTAGAAGTCAAAATTCTTAAAATATACATTATTGGTATTCCACTCTTTATATCTTCCTTAAGATCTTTTATCTCAGCATCCTTAATATTGTTCTTCTTCAATAAACTATTTATCCACTTGGTAAATGTTTTCTTCTGTACATTAATCCAGTTGTTATCAGTACTCATTAGGGCATAAATATTTTTTTATATTTATATTAAAATTATATCAATCAAAAAATATTTCCTATGAATTTATTGATTGTTTGCCTTTAAAATATATTTTTGAATGTTTAGTAAAAATATAATCCTATGGATTTATTGATTGTTTGTTTTTAAAATATATTTTTAATGTTCGTAAAAATATAATTAACACATTAAAATTTTTTAGAATATTCTAGAACCATAAAATATATTATCCATTAAATAATATTATTTAAAAAAATAAATTACAATATATAATGAAAGTGATTTTTTGAAGATAAATAAATGAATTGATATAGATAATATAAATAATAAATATAATAACATAAATACAACAATTTTAATTATCATTTAAATTCAAATTATAATGCATACAAATTCAAATGTCGTATTAATAATATATTTTCAAAATACAAAAAAGGACATATGTTGAGAAATGATAGCCAAATTTGGAAAATATTTGGAAGCCATAAAAATCTTTCTAAATACAAAATAATAAAAAGAAATAAAGTAATATTACATTTGTATATGTTATCATAGCAGATTATACAATATTTAATTACATCTATTACAGAGTAGTATATCACATAGTAACTCATCATTATTCGACAATAATAAAAAATATTATAGAAGTAAAAGATGATTATCGTATATATATTTACAATACTCTGAAATATAAAGTAAGATAGAGTTAATAAACTACATTTATAATCTTTAAGAAAATTTTTAAAATGTATCTTTTGTAAATAATTCCTATTATTGGAAAATAAAATAAATGTTAAAATAAATATTAAAATAATATAATTGCTTTCAAATGATAAAAATAAATGTTAACTAAAAATAAATATTAAAATAATCTAATAATCCTTAAATAGTAAAAATAAATATTTTATATTTTTTGTTATAATAATTTTATTATAAAGAAATAATAATATAAGACATATATACCAATATCAATGGATACATTACCAACATAAATACCCTATGCAATTGTAAAGATATAACAAATACCTTAGTAGCTGTTAAAGCACTGTATAATACTCCTATAAAATATAAAATAATAGAAATATAATTATTTCTAAATAGAATGCTTAATAATAATTTTATAATTATAGATAACATTACAGGAAGAAAAGAATATCCTAATACAGAAATAACAGCTAATAAACTTATACTATTATCTATATATTGAATATTTTTATTATCATTATCTTCATTATTTTTATCATCATGATCATTTATAGATCTATTGCTTAATACATTTAAAATAAAATAAATAAAAGAAACTGATGAAATTGATATAAAATAAATATAATTCATATTTCTACTGTTATTGATATATAATAATATAGAATATATTATTATGAAGAGTAAGGGACCTGATAAATCTATATCACTGAGTATATAATCATTTGTATCATATGTATTATTTTCTGTATAAAAGAAATCCTTCTTAGTACTGTTACTGGAGAATATTATTTTTGAGAATAAATTTATTTCTCTTTTTATTGTGTTAAAATTTATTCCTAGTTCTTCTAATAATGGTGTATCTCCTGGTATGTATCCTGTAAGGATATCTTTTATGGAGTGTGTGGTATTTTCTGTATATTCGTAATTCATGGAGGGTAAGTTTTATATGCATAAAGTATATTTTTTATTTTATGTTTATTTTATTAATAAAAAAATAATTATAAAATTAAATCAAAGGTTTTAACTAAATTGTTTATATAAAATTAAATCAAAGTTTTGAACTAAATTGTTTATATAAAATTAGAATAAAGGATTCAAAATAATATTTAATTATTAAAGGTTATTTATTTAACCTTTCCTATAATAATAATTTCTTAGTGTTTTCTCTCTTTAGCCTTAAGGAGTTTCATTTCCTTCTCTTCTCCTTTTAAAACTAAATAAAAGATTTAAAATAAAACAAAGATTGAAAATAAATTATTTTTATAAAAATATTCAATTAAAATTCTTCCTCTACGCTTTCCTCATTATTCTTTTGTTGATATAACATAAATATTGTATCGGTTGTTGTACTATCTTCTATATTTTTATCTTTTCTATCTTTTATATATCTAGGAAATCTTAAAGAAATCCCTTTACTCATTCCATAAGAATTATAAAATAAATCTTTTGCGCATAAATATGTATTAGAGGTAGAAAGAGACGCAGATTTTACTTCCCATACGTTAATAGGATCTATCCATACATCAGGTATAACATCATTACCATAATATTCCTTAGGCATAATATCCACTCTTTTTAACTCTTTAAAATATCTTTCTAAATCAGTATCAGAAAATCCTGTTCCTATTTTTGTTACGGCTTCTATTCTGTTATTCCGTTCATTATACGCGCCTAATAAAAAAGTGCCGTAGAAATTCTTTCTTTTTCCTTTTCCGTAATATGCGCCCATGACTATTAAATCAAGGCTATCGCCCACAGATTGAAGATAATCTTCTTTTACCTTTATCCAATTGAATGTACGTTTTGAAGGTAAGTATGGTGATGATGGTCCGTATTTTTTTAATATCAATCCTTCACAATTGGATTGTATTGCAAATAAAAATAGATCATCTATCGTATTCAATTCTATACCATCGTTAGTATAATTATTATTTTTTATTACATTAAGATTTATATCCAAATCATAACCTATGGCGAACTCTATTTCATTTTTTATTGGTGTTATATTTTTATTTAATATCTTTCTTCTTTCTTCGTATGGTAATTCTATTGTAGATTTACCATTACAAAATAAAATATCAAATACAAATACACAGATATTAGAGGAATTATTTTTGTTATCTTGTATTTTATTTTCAACCGAAATTGTTTCATTCTCTTTTTCTTCTTTTTTAAAAAATGAATCCAATTGACATTTTTTAGTTTCTTTTTCATCTAATTTTCTTTTTCTTGTTACCAATGTTTGAAATTGTTCTATACTTTTCTTTTCTTTGTTATAAGCAACAACTTCAGTATCTATTATAAATTCTTTACATTCCATCGTTTTTACAACCTTTATAAGCTCATTGTATCTTTCTATAAGATTTTCACTGTTTCTACTGTAAATATAAACATTATCATGATTTCTATGGATTTGAAGACGTTCTCCATCATATTTGAATTCCGCTCTGTAGTTAGGTACATCAGATTGTTGTAAATTGTTGATATCAACTTTCTCCTTATTTCTTTTTTTTTCTTTCTCTGGAACATCATCATTAGATGTTTCTACCTTCTTTTTTTCTTCAATATATTCATTTTCATCTTCACTATTATCATTATATTCTCCTTTCTCAACTTTACTTAATGCCATATTTAAATCTTTTGAAGGCTGTGCTAACATTGGTTTCAATGGTATTCCTACTGTAATACTTGTATGTTCTAAAAGATCTTCGATTTTATATTTAAGTAAATTATCTACCAATAGATCAAAATTTGGTAAACGATTATACGCTGTTTTTATAATTTCATTTACATTTATTTCTTCTTTATTATTTTCATCATTATTTTTGTTATAATGATAATAAAAACTTTTACCCAATGCTATTAATACTGTTTTAAGCGCCAACCCTATTTTCAACTTACATTCAAATATTCTTATTAAATATTTCAATTGAATATTTTTTTCTTCTTCTATTTTCATCATTAAATTTAAAAGTAATTTCTTTTTGGTATCAACACTATTTTTACCCGTTGTATAAGAAACTTCTCTTAATACCTTCAACACAGATACTACTGATAAACTATTTTTTTCTTTTTTATTTGTTTTATCACCAGTATTTATATTTAACTGTCCAATTCTTGCTTTAGAAGTAGTATTAGATATTAAATCACCAAGATCTCCTATTTTCTTATATTTTTCTTTTATTATCTTTTCTTTAGAACAACTATAATCTGCAATTAATTTAATTATAATAGTTTCTCCTATACCCAATTCTTTATTGTAATATGATGGATATATTGTACATGTTAATAAATAAAGAGTAGATGTTAACATTTCTTTTATTTCTGATTTATTATCTACATTATTTTTATTTTCTGTTTTATTGTTTATTATATTGTAATTACTAAGGATATCAGAAAAATAATCGCATAAAATATCTATTATTTCTAAACGTTTGGTTGTTTGTGATATTTTTTCTAATGTTTTAGAAAATTCTAAAAATGATGTCATTTGTGGGTGTTTTTGAATAAATTCTTATTTGGATTTTCATAAAAAAATTATTTAGGTTTAAAAAGAGAATAGGATTTCATTAAGTTTATAGATAATGACGCATATGATACATAAAATTTTAATTCACAGGATTATACAATAAGATTAATGCTTATATCTAATAAAACCAGTTATTACAAATTATTTATATTTTAAATAACCAAAACTTCATATAATATGAAACACAGTTTGTCATAATTCTTAACTACAATCAAAATATCATTATAATAAAAAATTATGCGTTTTTCCGATGAAATATTGTTGTAAAAATATAATATTTATGGAATCATATTAGATTGAAACAATAAGATTATGATTGTAATAATACACATATCAATATGAAATACTCTTACATATTATATAACGATATTTTATATGACTGTATGATTTTTTTAGAAATATATAATTTTATACAAAATAGAATCTATTCAAATTTAAATCATTTAAAGCGAGACATTTTATTGAAAATATAGTAAAATATTATCTGAAACATAATATAATTATGTTGGAATATATTATATGATAAAGAATGATTAATTATCTTTGATTATAAGATAAAATAATTGAGAATCGTATAAATAAATTAATGTGAAAGTTGTATAAAACGATTGAAAAGAAAGAATATATTAAAATCTACAATAAATACATCTTGGAAAAGAAAACTTATATTGTAAATGAATAAGAATATCTAATAGTATTGTAGAATATATAGGAGAATGTTTTTTTTAAAAAAATAGCAAAACCATATTTTTTGATTTATTAAAATCAGTATAATAAATTATTAACGTCATTTTTTTATTCTAAATTTTATCAAAAGTATAATGTTGTTTTTGATTCTCCAAAATGAAATAAATTTGAGAATTTAACAATTCCAAATTAGTCAAAAAATCTCCTTAAAAACAATATTTACTTTTAAATCTAGAATATATTTATTTGATTAATTATTTATAAATTCGGTATAGGAGTGATTTATTATCAAAATCCTATATTAGTAAATATTTAACTATAAATATAAGATAATCATTTTAATATATGAAAATCAATAAAATGAAAAATTTATATTTTCATAATAAAAATGAAATTGGATGTAAATGCCAACATCCGAATAAATTAAAATCATCGTATGTAAAGAATATTAAGTTTTTATTGAAAATATTATATTTCATAAAAATTATATTTTATTATAATTCAATTTCTCAAATGAGTGTATTAAAAAATATAAATTTAGTTTGGGCTATGAAAATAATACGAATGAAATACATAAATTGAATAATGTGCCAATGAATATTTCTTTAAATAGTAAAACAGATACTAATTATGTTGAAGATGATATTAAAGAAAATATCGATGAAAAAGAATATGAGAAATGTAATAATGAAATATTTACATCTTCTGATGATAATGCTTCTTCTAATACGAAAATATATTTTAAAGAAAATATATCTTTTAGTGATCAAAAAATTGTTGATCGTGTAACACAATTTGATAATTATTTTAATGTAGAAGTTATAATGGTATTGGAAAATTTTAGAACAAAAAAATTCAATAATATTTTTATAGCACAATTGGTGCCAAAGGATAATGAAAAAGAATTTCAACAAAAATTCCAACAGTTGAAAGAACAAATAAAAATTATAATAAATAAAAGTTTGAAAAATGCGATATCGAAAAATGTTTTAACAGACAGTATAAAATTAAAAGATAATAGTTCAACTATGAGACAGATGATCGATTTTCTCGATTGTTTAATACCAAATTATAGCAAAGATGGAATTATAGGGGATGAAGTAAAAAAATTGGTGGATGAATTTATTGAGCAGAATTTTCATCTTCCAAGTTTTTACTTGAAAAATGCTGCCATCGATATTGTGTATGATTTAGAAAATAATAAAGAAGATGAAATTTTAGGATGTGATATTCAAAATAGAGAAATTAAAAATATGATTAGTGGATTATTACACAGATGGAAAGATTTATATAAAAGATGTAATTATCAAAGAAATAATTATTTTACGCTTATAAACATAAAAAACCCGTTTATTGTGCCGGGTGGTATTTTTAGAGAATATTATTATTGGGATACATATTGGGTATTGGAAGGATTGCTGGTCTCCAAATGTTATGATATGGCTATGAACGTATTAAAAAATTTTATTGATATTTTAAATGCGTTGAAATATATTCCAAACGGAACAAGAAAATATTTTTATAATAGATCACAACCTCCATATTTTATCAGTATGCTTAAAAAAGCTTATGATCACGATAGAGATCTTTTCGGTGAAATTGTATTAGGCGAAGGATTAAAAGCGGCCGAAATAGAATATGAGTTTTGGGATAAAAATAGAACATTTGAGGTTAGAAAAAACGGTAAAAAATATAAAGCAACGTTTTATAGAGTTATGACAAATTTTTTAAGGCCGGAATCGTATCATCATGATTTCTTGTTATTTTGTAACAAACATTTGAAGAAGAATGGCGAAAGTTTTAATTTTGAAAATTTTTTTGACGATGATGATTCTATTCTTGGTGAAAGAAAACTATTCAGTAATATAAAATCAGCTTGTGAAAGCGGGTGGGATTTTTCTACTCGTTGGCTTCATGATGATAATGATTTAGGATCCATACAAATATTATATCAAATACCTGTAGATTTAAACTCATTGATGTATCACAACGAAATTGCATTATCGTATTTTTATACCGAAAAGGGAAATGATTATAAAAAGAAATCTGAAATTTTTAAAAATGCGGCAACTAGAAGAAGAAAGATGATAAATGACTTATTATGGAATGAAAATAAAGGATGTTGGAACGATTATAACATAAAAGAAAGTAATTTTGTTGAAAAAAGATTTTACTTCTCCAATATAACACCATTATTCTATGGTATAAATAAAGAAGGTGTCAGTCCTTATAAAATTTTAAAACTCTACCAAAAAGAATTATTTGGTTATGTAGGTGGAGTTCCAGCTAGTGGAAAATTCAATCAAAGTATACATCAATGGGATTATCCAAATTGTTGGGCACCTCATCAAGAAATGCTTGTTACTTATCTTTTAAAAGGTTTAAATGAAAAAAATCTAGCACTTCACGTTGCAAGTAGATTTTTTAAAAATGCCCAACAAGCTTTTAAACTCAAACATTCATTTTTTGAAAAATACTCTTGTAAAGAAGAAGGAAAAGAAGGTGGTGGAGGAGAATACGTAATACAATTAGGGTTTGGATGGACTAATGGTGTACTGTTAAAGTTCATTAAAGAGTTTGGAGATGAATTGGATGGAGATATAACAGAACGGTTAACAGAAGAAAAAATAGATGAATATTTGGAGGAAAAAATTCATAAAGAAAACAAAATATTCAAATATTAAAAATTGTGTTAAAAATATTTTACTGTTATCAACTAATTTTAAACAGAATATCAAATAAAACTATCTTGTTTTCAAAAAGAAATACATTTTTTAAGAATAACTTGTAATCTGTTTACAATACAATCTTAATTGTTTATCAAGCCTTTATTCCTCACCAAGACTGTTAACTCCTTAAAGTACGCAATTTTTTCTACTAATTGGTTTCGCTACATATAACGTCATTTTATTTTATGTTTCAAAGAATTGGAAATTTGTGTATTGTGAATGTTATACTCTTCACAAATACTACGGCATTATAATCATAGTATATAATGTATGATTATTAGTTAATACAAACAATGTAATACATCAGCTAAGCAGTTTTTGGTTTCTCCATAATTATTTTATTTTTCAAAAATAATTTTATCCCATATGTCTATCACAAATAAAGAAGACCAACAAGCCGTTACACCATGGGAAGTTTCTTCAAAAGTAAATTATGACAAACTTATACAACAATTTGGTTGTAAAAAGATAGATGACAATATTATATCTGAAATAGAAACTTTAACAAATACAAAAGTACACAGACTAATAAGAAGAGGTTTTGTTTTTTCACATAGAGATTTAGATGTTTTACTGAAATATTACAAAGAAGGTAAAAAGTTTTATTTATACACTGGAAGAGGTCCTAGTAGCAACAGTATGCATATAGGCCATGCCATACCATTTCTGTTCTGTAAATACTTACAGGAAGCATTCGATGTACCTTTAGTAATACAAATAACAGATGATGAAAAATTTTTATTTAAAAATATAACACTTGAAGAGAGCATAAAATACGGGGAAGAAAATATAAAAGATATTATTGCATTCGGATTTGATCCCAAAAAAACATTTATTTTTAGCAATGTAGAATATGCACATAAATTTGTAAAAAATAGTTTAAAATTAGCAAAAGCCATAAAACTTCATCAAGGTTTTAAAGTATTTGGATTTGATGAAAATTCAAATTTAGGACAAATAGAATATCCCGTAAAACAAATTGCTCCTGC
>VRLP01007755.1:0-20063 GCA_009660295.1 Lophius piscatorius | reverse complement strand
TGTGTGTGTGTGTGTGTGTGTGTGTGTGTGTGTGTGTGTGTGTGTGTGTGTGTGTGTGTGTGTGTGTGTGTGTGTGTGTGTGTGTGTGTGTGTGTGTGTGTGTTTGTTTGTGTGTATGTGTGTGTGTGTTTGTGTGTATGTGTGTGTGTTTGTGTGTGTGTGTTTGTGTGTATGTGTGTGTGTTTGTGTGTGTGTGTTTGTGTGTATGTGTATGTGTTTGTGTGTTTGTTTGTGTGTATGTGTGTGTGTTTGTGTGTATGTGTGTGTGTTTGTGTGTGTGTTTGTGTGTATGTGTGTGTGTTTGTGTGTGTGTTTGTGTGTGTGTTTGTGTGTATTCTTACATTTGTCCTATAGTAGCTCATATGTGGGTTTGGTTAACACAAGCCGTCGTCCCCCTCATGCATCAATCCCCCGTCTGACACTAGAGTAGATTCTAACGGCTGCAGACCAGAAGGTGAGAAAATGTTTTAATTTAACCGTCACAGTCAGTTATTCTGACCTCAGCAGCCACTGGTTCTGGTTCTGGTTGTGTCGTCTCTCAGTGATTGACAAGGATTTTTCCAGCACACAGGAAAGACGCCGCCCATCTTTGCAGCCATTAAGGATTCCTCTCCTGTCTCTGCGTGACCTTGCATTAATTATTCACTCTGTATAAATACTGAAACATATTCCCTCATTAATTCCATAATGGACCGTGCTGTGAGCCTCGACGGGTCATTTGCCGTCTCAGCACCTCACACCCATGACTAAGACGACATTCTCTCTATCGTCGCTTTTCTTCTTCTCATTTTAGATTTTTGTTTTACTAGAGGTGTTAAATCTAATCGCAGCATAATATCTGACAGACGCAGAAGTTCAAGATGTCAGTTTGAACAGTTAGATGAATAATGAAGAAGTTTAAAGAGACTGGAGATGTTAGACATCCGCCTGGAAGAGGACGTGTCTGCAAACTGACCCCACACACTGTGAGGAGGATGGTTGGACTGGATAAAGACTCTCCAAGGATCACAGCTAGAGAGGTCAGAGGTCAGTTGAATCTTGGGGTCAGAAAGTCTCCCTAACCACCATCAGATGGCGCCGACACCAACACCAGCTGTTTGGGAGGGTAGCAAGAAAAAAGCCTCTGCTGTCGTCCACACACAAGCTAACACTGCTACAAGCTAACGCTGCTACAAGCTATCGCTGCTACAAGCTAATGCTGCTACAGTTTGACAAACACCACTGGGACCTTCACTGGAACAAGGTCAGAGGTCAAATGAGACCAAAGTAGAGCTTTGATTATGATTCTTGAGTTAGACGCCAGAATTTTGTGAATAATTAAAATTATAGATTTTGTTTCGAGATTTTCTCTTCTTCATCGCGTCTCATTCTCATCATCAGTCTGCTGTCGCATTAAAGAGGCCAAACGGTTTTCATGAGTCGGAACCGATGGACCGGTCCATGAACTCCCGGGATGTGGACCTTCCTCACATGAGAACTCCTCCTCGGTGTCATGAGGATGAAGACCTTCTCAGCAGGCGCCCAGAGATCCCAAACACCTCAGGCTCACAGTGAGATCATAAACCATCCGGGTTCAGAACCGGGCCTCCTCAGCTTCTACACAACATTTGCAGGGTGACTCAAAGTTCTCAAGGGATTTAAAAAAGTATTTATGCTCCACAGCCACGAAACGCTTCAACGAATAATTAATCCTGTTTCACCCTTTTTAAACTTCTTATTACCGCATTACAAAATGCATATTCAGTCTGCGTCACCTGCCGGTCCCGCTGGGCCCGCCGGGCCCGCCGGCAGAGGACATGAATCTTGTCTCCGTTTGGCTGAGGGACGATTAATCAGAAGCTGCTGCATATTATGGTTCATAATGTTGATGCCGGGTCCAGCAGAACCCTGAAAAGGATGACCCACTTAATCCTGTTAACCTTCCAGGGTCTGGCGTTTAAAAACCCTAACCTGATTATTTAAATCGGATCACCTGGAGGAAAGACGTTTGTTCTGAAGGAAGTCGCTCCACGTGTCCAAACCCACTTCATTCTATTAGAGTTGGACACGTTTGGGCCTGAAACTAACGCCTGGACCTATTTTTGTTCTTCAGGGCGCCTCGGCGGGAATGACCCATTCCAGGATAAAAAGGGGTTTCCTTCGGCGATGGCAGGGGCTGGCGTTGATTTTAAGAGTATTTTTGGCGAGCTGGGTTTTTCTCCCTGGATCAGCGCTGAGGAACTTTTACGTTCCACGACCTTCAGACAAAGAAACACGGGAATGTTGGGTTTCCCCCCCAAACAGAGGAAAAACGTTGATGGACCGATCCGAGGCCCCCAGACGATCCTCACGCCGCAACGCCGGTCCTCGTCTTCAGAGACGGCCTCCAGCACACGCGGCCCGACGCTCAGATGGCTCCGCCCCTCACACAGGACTCCAGATGAGGCTTAGAACCCGGAGAGGCTCAGAAACATGTGTCGCTGTTGTTCCAGGCTCTAAGAGCGCCTCGGCTGTAACGGATGCCGGATAGAAAGAGGAATTAGAATAATCCCACGACTTAGGAGAACTAAAAGAACTAAAGACGCCGGATCCACTCACTGAGCAAAGCAAACAAATCAAGCAGCCGCCGCTGCTTCTTCAGCGCCATCATCAAAGTCAGAGAGAAACCGCCTCCGGTCTCCAGGCGTCTTCGATTCCTGTCACATCCAACTGTAGGTCAAAACGGACAATAAAGAGTCTGATGAAAGGAGAGGACGCTCAAAGACCATCATGTGACCTCCGACCCCAGGAGGACAGTCCCTCCTCGTCTTTTTGTGACCTCGCTGTCGCTTAACAGAACCTTCAAAATCCAGTTAGTGTTAAGGGGTGGGCTTGTGGGAGGAGCTAAGAATCTATCTGCCGAGGTGGAGAGGTTATGGAGAAATCTCCACCTGGAGCTTCCATCTGAAGGACGAGAGCGTCCGAGAAGAACCAGGAAATGACATCGGGTCATAAAGGCGATGACGGACGCCCAAACCTCGGCGGTTAACCAGCTTGATTGACGCTGGGGTTCATGGTTCCGTCGATACGCTCGTCTGTGAATGGTGTCACCTGACAGACCGCGTCAGTTAGGAGACGGTTCCTCCTGTAGAACCTGTGATGAAGGTTCTGATGAAGGACAAATGTCTCCTGTCTGGAGGGAAGAACCTTCCTGGCGGCGGCGTCGATCAAGAATGGAGGATCAGTGTGATTTTAGAGGGAGGTACGTCCTAAAGACTTAGCGTCTCATAGCTGTGGGCTAATAAAGTTTATGACACAATTTCCACTCAGATTCATGAAACACAGTTAGGATATATTTGAAGCTGCTGGTGTGAAACCTCAAAAGTCATTCTGGAGCTGACTCCAGCTCATGTTAGCTTGTGGAATGTTAGCTTCTGGACTCCTTTGAGACAGGAAGCGGTCGGTCCGTTCAAGAAACCCGTGAAAAGTACTGGGTTATATTTAAAACCCAGAAGCTGCAGATTAATGGACCCGACCCAACACTGGCTTAAAAACGCTGACTCAGCAGAACTGAGCGGAGATACGACCTTCATTCTTTCAGAGTCTTCCTCGTTGGGCTGTGGATTAACGTATCATTATTAACTGAGTTATTTACGACTGGCAGGAGTTAAGATTCTTTTACAGTGACGTAGGAGGAAACATTCTATTTTCATATTATCCGGGTTTGTCTCCTGCTGGACCTCCTGCCTCCCGATGACGCTCTGAGGTGGTGTCGTCCTCTGAGGTGGTGTCGTCCTCTGAGGTGGTGTCGTCCAGGGTGGATACAGAGAAATACTTATCCTAGCCCCGCCTCCTCTCTCGGTGACTCTGTCTGCGAGGAGGAACCCCTCAAACTTCTGTTCCGTCCACCTCGATGAAGGTTTGCTAAACGGCGGGGGAAGATTTATAAGGTGACGCCTGCTGCACCTGAACGCGGCGCCGCTGCCGAGTCTCCGCTGGCTGCTTCTCCGAGGCCGTGATTTAGAAGGAGTAATTGAGTGGAAGTGGACTAATGCAGTCGGATACTTTATGGTCCGAGCGGCGGAGGATTCTTAGCGGTCGGAGACGAGGAGCGATGGATTGTTCAAACGCGAGCAGGAAGAAGAGTCAGAGGCAGTAATTAAGCGCCGAATCGGGTCTTAAAGTCTTGTTTATTTTCCTACAACAAGATAAATGTTGGTGGAACAAGGGAAATTATTTCAAGCCAGAGGAACATTTGATCATTTTCTGTTACGGGCAGGAGAGGAGGGGAAGAAAACACGCCTGATGCTCCGCCGCGCCTTTAATTAGTTTGAGATTGAGATATTCTACGTGATCAGCCGGATATGTGATGCAGGAGCGTCCCTCGGCGCCGCAGCAGGATCCAACGGCGTCTGCGTCGCCTCAAATCCTTTATTATACACCTTTTTATTGCCTTTGATCAGAAGCTGCTTCAGGTTTGCATTAAAGCGTTCTGGCGAGGACATCAAATCTCTTCCTCCGCTTCATGAAGGAAGAGCGGATGTCTTCCTGCGGCAGCATCAAACTGTCAAACAGGTGTCGACATACATCCTCATCTCCGCTCCGGCTTTCACACCTGGGTGGAGAACCTCTCCCAGCTCATTGAACAGCAGCAAATAAGGAAATAATTAGTCGTAAAAACACGCATCCTCCTTTTACGCCGCAGCAGAGGCTCAGCGGCGCCGAGGAGAACATCAACATAAACTGGCGGCGGACCAGATGGACGATGACTTCACGTCGTCACGGACCTCCATATGTTGGGTTTGTTGAGTTATGGAGCGCGCGGGGGGGGGGGGTAGATGACTGTAGTGCGCCACAGGAAACAGGCTCTGACATATGTGAGGGGTCCTGTGGGGGTTTTGTGTGGGGCGGGGGGGCTGGAGCGGCGGGGGGGGGGATCATTCTGTCACAGACTGTTTCCGTCTCGATGCTCGGAGAACGTTCACGAGCAGAAACACGGCGAACATCGGATGCAGCCGTTAGCATGCAAACACACACCTGTACATCCGGCACGGCAGCTTCCTTAGCTGCAGGCCTTTGGGGGGCTGCCATTTTCTCCAGCACCACCTGTCACCTGGATCATGAAGAAACAAAGGGAGCATGTCACCCTCTGTTCCTCTCTCTCTGTCTCTCTCTCGCCCTCTCTCCGCTCTTCCCTCCATTCTTCATTCCCGGCTGGCTGTGATGAAGCACAGAGTCATCCTCTCTTTTCTCACGGAGGCACCGCAGCTGATGTCATGGAAGTTTCTACAAGACCCTCGGTGAGAAGGACAACAGGGAAACACTATCTTCGGGGTCTTTGTACGAGTTGACCTCAGAATGACCTGAGGAGTGGAGGGAGGTGAGGTTCTGAGGTTCTGCCATCGTGTATTCTGTCCGTCACAAAGCGGACCACCAGAGTCAGGTGACAAGACCACCTGCCAGAGGTCCACTATCTACCTTGCTGATAGAACCTTTGTGATGCTGCAGGTTCTTCTCACTCCAACAGTTTCAAGGTCACTTCAGGTGACCCTCAGGGTTCACTTATAAGCCCCTTACTTTTGCCCCTGTGGATGAAGAACATCGCATCACGTGACCTTAAGAGTAAGTTCATGTTTACGCCGATGACGCTGAGCTTCTACATCGGGGGTCTTGATCTATGCTGCAGACAACTTTGGAGTCAAACACAGCCCTCATATTTCACACTCTCATTATACGTGAATGTTTCCCAGAAGATCAGCGTTTCTATGGCAACGACGTTTCTTTGGGGTTTTCTTTGGTTCTTCAGGCCGTTTGTAGAATAAAAGGCTGCTGACAAATAAACGTCTGAAGAGACGATCATGATGGATGAGAGAGATCCCACTGTGACAGCAAGACCTCTTTGTGAGGTCACTTCCTCTCTCTGAGGTCACTTCCTCTCTCTGAGGTCACTTCCTCTCTCAGACAAGCCCGTTACCTTTTATTTGGATCTAAGACCTAATTCTCGACGAAGAGGGCAAGAAAGCCCAGCCCGACCCCCAAGCTGGGAGATCATCCAGGACTCACAACTCGTAGCACCAGAGGGACCCAGGTCCAACAAACAGGACCAGAGGCCAGGAAGCCCCCCGTCCAGCACAGCCGGAGCCCACAGACACAACCCCGGAGGAAGGAGTAAGGAGGCACCCAAAGGAACCCCCACCGAACCGCACCAGCCCACCAGCAGCGGGAACATTGACGGCATCAACAGACACTGATCGTAGCCCACGGCCCACCGTAGCAGGCAGCCCCGCAAGAACCCAACAGGTGCCCCCCCCCAGAACAGCCCAAATCCATATCCTCTCTAATTGGACTCTGGTGTTGAACTAACAGATTTCATGCCGGTGGTATCTGAACCGTTGACCCCAGTAGATGGAGGAGGCGAGGAGGCCCCCCCGAGACACTAAACCACAATCCCTGGTTTACAAGTCAGAGCTCTGACCTCTGACCCCTGACCCCTGACCCACAGGGCCTACTGTGGTCTTCATGTGGTTCCTCCCATCAGATGATTCTCCTCGACGCGTCTCAGCATTTCTCCACTGTCCTGCCTCCTCATCATCTGGTATCATCATCATCATCATCATCATCCCCCCCCCCTTCTGCTTCTCCCTCTTCGCTCTGCTCTCCTTCTGGTCAGCTCCACCTCCTCTTTTCTTCATCTGCTTTGCACATCTCTCTTCTCCTCTCCTGTTTCTCTATTTCTCTTCATTACTTCAAGCCGACATCAATTCACCAAACTTCAGTGACACGAATGTCAGAAAGATATTTCCTCATTATTTATATATTATTTTATATATTATATTATATGTTTAAAATGACGGAACCTAGGAGGAAAGAAGAACTAACCACATTAATACACCCCCCCTCTCTCTACCTCTCTCTACCTCTCTCTCTACCCCTCTCTCTACCTCTCTCTCTCTACATCTCTCTCTCTACCTCTACCACTCTCTACCTCTCTCTCTCTCTCTCTCTCTCTCTCTCTACCTCTCTCTCTCTCCCTCTCTCTCTCTACCTCTCTCTCTCTACCTCTCTCTACCTCTCTCTCTACCTCTCTCTCTACATCTCTCTCTACCTCTACCACTCTCTACCTCTCTCTCTCTCTCTACCTCCCTCTCTCTACCTCTCTCTCTCAGTCTCTCCCTCTCCCTCTCTGTACCTCTCTTTTTCTACCTCTCTCCCTGTCTCTGTCTCTCGCTGTCTCTCCCCTCTCTCTCCCTCTCCCTCTCTATCTACCTCTCTCTCTCCCTGTCTTTGTCTCCCTATCTCTCCCCCTCTCTCTCTCTCCCTCCCTCCAGCTGCTCTGCTCCATCATCATGACAATTATTCATGATGGGGGGTTATGATCCCGTCCCCGGTGAAGACGACGGGACATAAAGACGAGTCTCCGTCCTTCTTCTATAAATTGGACGCTGATGAAAGGACACTTTGATGTCCCGCCTTTATCGGGCCGCTCTTTCTTCTGGCCTTGCAGAAGAAACTGAGCTGCCAGTGAAGATGGACTTTCAAACACCAGGATGATGGAGGGAGAGAAGGGAGCCAGTAGAAGACGGAGAGGGCGGAGCTTATGAGGATAAATCGGCGCCTAAATATTTATTTTAAAGCTCCTCCTTGTCAAAACGGCGGCAGCGTGACGACGTTTGATCTCAGAGAGACAGTCTGAGATCCGGGTTTGTTCTGATCATGAAGATGAGATCTCGGGTTTGTTCTGATCATGGAGATGAGATCTCGGGTTTGTTCTGATGGGTCACAGAGATGAGGAAAGCAGCTCAACAACAACAACAAATGGGACGCAGGGATGTAGAAATGGAACGCACCCCTCCTCGTATTGTTGGAGAACATTCTCGGCACCAGCAGTCAGAAATATTGCGCTGCTCATTAGTTCTACTGGATCCGGCCGGTGCCAGAGATTTTCCTGACACGTTCCCCATCAGAGAAGAAAACACATTCTGAGAGAAACCAGTAGAAGGGAATGAATAATTAAAAGCCGGGATCCGACCCGGCGGCGGAGGAGATGGACCGATCCTGCTCCTCCACTGAGAAGGACGACTTTACACCAAAGGTTCTGAATAATAGAAGGACTGTCTCTGTCCTCAGGGTGTCAACAGCACAACGTCCTTTGGGATCACCTCTCGGATCAGAATCGGTTCCGCAGCTTCATAAACGGGCCGGCCGCTAACTGTTCGGATAAATGAGACGAGGCCCGCACAGAATCGATCAAGAGGCCAATATGAGCCCGTAAATAAATAACCCTTAAACTGGGTTTCTCCGTCTGGGTCGGTTCTGTCGGCTCTTTTATGCCCGTTAAAGAAATCTTTACATCTGCTGCCTAACAGTACCAGTGTATCAGTACCACACGGTACCAGTGTATCAGTACCACACACTTTGGACTAAATCGGACCAATGGTTGAGAAATGATGGCACAAAAACTTGTGGAGGTAAAACTCCCCCTAGTGTCAGAAATATAGTAGCGACCTTTCCCAAAATCAATCCAGTTCTTCCTCTCACTGAAGTGAACAGGGGTTAAAGGTTGGATCATTCCATAATATCAAACAAGATGAGGGACAAAAAAACGAAGGAGAACGTCAGGACGTCACAGACGGCTGCGTTTGGGTCGGGGCTCCGACAGAGTTCTTCAGCTTCCTGTCTTCAATCGATTGAGCTCTGCAGCGCCGCCTGGAGTCGGGGAGGAGGAGTCAGATAGGGAGGAAGAGGGGAGCTTGATGGACTGGATATCAGCAGTTGGTTCAGGGTAACACACGAGACTAAAACTGATGATCTTTACTTCCTGCAGACAACAGGAAGTAACAGTTTGACTTAACCTTCAGAATATTTCTGCTGTCTTAAATAGATTCACCCGCAGAACTAAACCCATTTATCCCTGTGGAACGAACTTCTCCTCCACCTCCTCCACCTCCTCCACCTCCACCTCCTTCTCCTGTGTGTGTGTGTTACTGTGTGTGTCTGTGTGTGTGTGTTTGTGTGTTACTGTGTATGTGTATGTATGTGTGTGTGTGTGTGTTACTGTGTTTTTGTGTGCGTGTGTTTGTGTGTGTGTGTGCATTGTGTGTGTGTGTGTGTGTATTTGTGTCTGTGTGTGTGTATGTGTGTGCTATTGTGTGTTACTGTGTGTGTCTGTGTGTGTATTTGTGTGTGTGTGTATGTGTGTGTTACTGTCTGTTACTGTGTGTGTCTGTGTGTGTATTTGTGTGTGTGTGTATGTGTGTTTGTTACTGTGTGTGTGTGTTACTATGTGTGTGTGTGTTATGGTGTGTGTGTGTATGTGTGTGTATGTGTGTGTGCGCTTGTGTTTGTGAGTGTGTGTGTTACTGTGTGTGTGGGTATGTGTTTGTGTGTTACTGTGTGTGTATGTATGTGTGTATGTGTGTGTTTTCCCTCTGATCACATGACTCTTCCTCACCTCACTGTCCTGTAAAGACTCCATGAGTCTGTCTAACTTCATCTTATTGGTCGGTTCTCAGGAGGACTCTGAAGTGTCTGAGCAGAAGGTCATGTGACCCACTGATGTCATCGAGGGAGCTCTGTCACTCATGTGTTCACACAGGAGAGTCTAAGTCTATTTGGAATATACTTGTACTTTGTCTTTAAAGTGTTTAACTTACAGTTATATATATATATATATATATATATATATATATATATATATATATATATATATATATCATATAAGTATGATCTACATATAATAATAATAATAATAATAATTCTAAAACCAAATCTAAGTTTAGATTACTGAAGACTGAAGATAACCTGACTGAAGTGAACCTGACTGAAGTGAACCTGACAGAAGTTAAGTCGACTGAAGTGAACTTGACTTAAGTCGACTTGACTTAAGTTAACTTGACTTAAGTTAACTTGACTGAAATTAACTTAACTGAAGTTGACTTAACTGAAGTTGACTTAACTGAAGTTAACCTGACTGAAATTAACTTGACTGAAGTGAACGTGACTGAAGTGAACTTGACTTAAGTTAACTTGACTTAAGTTAACTTGACTGAAGTGAACCTGACTGAAGTTAAGTCGACTGAAGTTAAGTCGACTGAAGTGAACCTGACTGAAGTGAACCTGACTGAAGTTAACTTGACTGAAGTTAACCTGACTGAAGTTAGCTTGACTTAAGGTAACTTCACTGAAGTTAACTTAAATGAAGTGAACTTGACTTAAGTTAACTTGACTTAAGTTAACTTGATTGAAGTTAAGACGACTGAAGTTAACTTGACTGAAGTGAACTTGACTTAAGTTGAACCTGACTTAGGTTAACCTGACTGAAGTTAACTTGACTTAAGTGAACGTGACTGAAGTGAACCTGACTGAAGTTAACTTGACTGAAGTTAACCTGACTGAAGTTAACCTGACTTAAGTTAACTTGACTTAAGGTAACTTGACTGAAGTTAACTTAAATGAAGTGAACTTGACTTAAGTTAACTTGACTGAAGTTAACTTAACTGAAGTTAACTTGATTTCAGTTAACTTGACTGAAGTGAACTTCACTTAAGTTGAACCTGACTTAGGTTAACCTGACTGAAGTTAACCTTACTGAAGTTAACCTGACTGAAGTGAACTTGACTTAAGTTAACTTGACTTAAGTTAACTTGACTGAGGTGAACGTGACTGAAGTGAACGTGACTGAAGTGAACCTGACTGAAGTGAACCTGACTGAAGATGACCTCACTTAAGTTAACTTGACTTAAGGTAACTTGACTGAAGTTAACTTAAATGAAGTTAACTTAACTGAAGTTAACTTGATTTCAGTTAACTTGGCTGAAGTGAACCTGACTGAAGTGAACCTGACTGAAGTTAACTCGACTGAAGTGAACTTGACTTAAGTCGACTTGACTTAAGTTAACTTGACTTAAGTTACCTTGACTGAAATTAACTTAACTGAAGTTGACTTAACTGAAGTTAACCTGACTGAAATTAACTTGAATGAAGTGAACGTGACTGAAGTGAACCTGACTTAAGTTAATTTGACTGAAGTTAAACTGACTGAAGTTAACCTGACTGAAGTGAACCTGACTAAAGTGAACCTGACTGAAGTGAACTTGACTTAAGTTAACTTCACTTAAGGGAACCTGACTGAAGTGAACTTGACTTAAGTTAACTTGACTTAAGTTAACTTGATTGAAGTGAACCTGACTGAAGTTAAGTTGACTGAAGTGAACCTGACTGAAGTGAACCTGACTGAAGTTAACTTGACTGAAGTTAACCTGACTGAAGTTAGCTTGACTTAAGGTAACTTGACTGAAGTTAACTTAAATGAAGTGAACTTGGCTTAAGCTAACTTGACTGAAGTTAAGACGACTGAAGTGAACTTGACTTAAGTTGAACCTGACTTAGGTTAACTTGACTTAAGTGAACCTGACTGAAGTGAACCTGACTGAAGTTAACCTGACTGAAGTGAACTTGACTTAAGTTAACTTGACTGAGGTGAACGTGACTGAAGTGAACCTGACTGAAGTGAACCTGACTGAAGTGAACCTGACTGAAGTGAATCTGTTGTCGGTGTTGCGGGTGTTGTGGTTGAATCCCGTCTGTTGTCTGAGGCGTTGGGTTCGGAGCTCGGAGCTCCAGCCTGCTGCTGGGGCAGAGGATGTTCTCCGTGAAACTCGCTGCTGTGATTTATTCCTTCTCCTTTCACTTCATTCCACTTGAGACTTAATGTTCTTTTATTGAATAATAAACTTCAGAGGCTCGTCTACAATAAAATCATCCTCGTTAAACGCCGCCATAAAGACGCCCTTCATCGCTCCGGCTGCCTGCGGCGGTCACGTGATCCGCCGGAGTCTCCCTCCCGCTGCAGCTCCGCCTCCCGGGGCAAAGCGTGAGTCACCGTGGGCGGCGGCGTGTGTTATTAACAGCAGGGGGCCCCGGTGAGGGGTCACCGGCGAAACACTCGGGGTCGTGTCGGGGCGCTGGTGCGTGGGGCTGCGGCGCCGCGTCGGTGGGTGTGTGCGCGGCCCCTCGGAGGGGTGAGTAGGTGACTGACAGGCGTGGCGGAGGCGGTGTCAGGGTCTATGCCGAGGAGAGGAGGGGTCGTGTGGCGATGAACATGTCTGAATGTGAGACTCGCAGCAACGCGAGGATGTGGGAGGTGATCCGTGCCAGGTGTCACGCCGGAGGAGCAATATAGCCGCCTCCACCCTCCAGAAGGTGAATGCATCAATACCCACAGATCAACAGCTGCAGCAACGGATTCATCTCCTCCTCAGCTCCATCTCCTCCTCAGCTCCATCTCCTCCTCAGCTCCATCTCCTCCTCAGCTTCATCTCCTCCTCAGCTCCATCTCCTCTTCAGCTCCATCTCCTCCTCAGCTTCATCTTCTCCTCAGCTCCATCTCCTCCATCTCCTCCTCAGCTCCATCTGCTCCTCAGCTCCATCTCCTCCTCAGCTCCATCTCCTCCTCAGCTTCATATCCTCCTCAGCTTCATCTTCTCCTCAGCTCCATCTCCTCCATCTCCTCCTCAGCTTCATCTCTTCCTCAGCTTCATCTCCTCCTCAGCACCATCTCCTCCTCAGCTCCATCTGTTCCTCAGCTTCATATCCTCCTCTCCTCCCGACGATGAGGGAAGGGAGAGTTTCTTCTTGCAGTGCAGTCAGGCCTTCAGATGATCCAGCTGTGGTGGGTCAGAACTCTCAGCGGCTGAGAGAGGGTCCAGGATGGATGAAGCTCCTGAAGGAGAAGGTGGCTCCATGGACGCCTCCTTATCAGAATCCTGAAACACTTATACTCGCTCCTTTTGACTCAAACATGCTTTCCTTAGGCTCCGCCCTCTCTCCACCACCGACGTCCGTTACAAAGACCGCCATTACCTTCAGTTTCCATGTAACCACATCTGGATCTTTGAACCAGATCTTTGGACCAGATCTTTGGACCAGTCCGGCTTTAGATCCGCTCTGCTGCATGTTGTAATTATTGAACGTTACAGTTTTCAGTTTAGTGAACATTTAAGCCTCTTTGATGAAAAACCCTCCAGAAAAAAAAGCGTTATTATTATTAAACGCAGTGATCTGCACGCGCTGAAAGGTGATCCTGGTTGGAGGCTGTTCCATGTTTTATGAGAGGATGAAGATCAGTCAGTTACTCCTCAGAGGAGACACACAGGAGTTTGGACCCGCTCTCCTCCAGTCCTGCTGCATCATCCAATCCACCCCACGTTTTTCAGAGAGGGAATCATCTCCTTCAGGAGACCTTCACCTCTCCCTGCACCTCCTCAGTCTATGACTCCGCCGGAGTCACATGACCTCAAGATAAGCAGCAGGTAAAGGTGGAGAGTGATGATCAAACATCTGTGTCTGAAATCTGGACCATCAAGTCTGAGAATGTTGGGTTTTCTTCTTGGGCCTCAGGAGCTCAAGATTGTTGGTTCCATGAAAGATGCAGCTGATGGTTTTATGGAGCTGTCCGTCATCAAAGCTGTCCGTCATCAAAGCTGTCCGTCATCAAAGCTGTCCGTCATCAAAGGTGTCATATTTATGTCTTATAATGTCTTTTCGACCAAAGGCACCAAAATAAGTGTCACACATCAGAGTCACAGTCGTAGAAATGAGGGGAAGATAAACGCGGTTCTTTGACTCCGTCTGTGACTCAGAGATCTAGAGATGAGGGTGTTTAAAGAAACGATGAAGGATTATTAAAGTCTGTCTTTTCTTAAATAACCTTCTACAGAATGAAGTCAGAGGATCTTCTCATCAAACCTCCAGATGAAGGAGAAGAAGATTCATGATGTCATCAGAGAATCCTGGATTCCTCCTGCCACATTTTCACTCCTTCTTGTTCTCAAGTCTTCCTCCTGACTTCATCATCACCATGTCATCAACATCGCTGAAGGAGACACAATCTTCTCTGTCCCTGATGTGTCTGAGAACCAAACCCTGCCAGGTTTGGGTCTGAGCCCATTCTCACCGCTGCACCAAACTCCTTAAGACGGACAGATGTCACATGATGCTAGGCGTGACCTCCCAGCATCATGCAGAGGTTCTGAAGGTTCTGTCTTCATCGGAACCTTCTGCTCTGGTCCAGCTCCCATCTTATATAAAGACCTCAGACTGGGGAGGAGACACCTGGTGCCGGATCCTGCTGGTCCAGACGCCGTACCCAAGAGCGAGGACCAGATCCTGTCATCAGCTGCTCTGTTTCACCCTCTCTCTCCCCACCGCAGATAAAACCAACAAATCGTACAACTGATGTCCCGCCCCTCTGGGCCCCGCCCCCTTCCTCTCCTCCGTCATGCAGGCATGTTCCTTCTATTTGTTTTTCTGCCGCTGTGACCTTTCTGCCGCGCCAGACTCCTCCAACAACGGCGTGACAAATGAGCAGATATTCTCTGGCTCAGAGATGCGGCGCTGCTTAAAGTGACTTTGATATGAAATTACCTCAGCCGTCCCTCCGCATTCCTCCAACGCCAGTACAAATAGAACTTTGTAGACGCCGTCTTCGTGCCGTCGCTTTAGGTTTCTCCACAGAAGGAGGAAAAATGGGAAATATATGAGTGTTTGTTATTCATCCGTGGAGTTTCTGTTTTCATGTTCAGCCGCATTTCACTTCCCTTCATCGAGAGAACAAAGTTGTGTTTGTGTGTGTGTCACATGTGACGGCACAGGGATAAACACGTGTGTATGTGATGTGTGTGTATGTGATGTGTGCCGATGTGATGTTTGTACACTTCGTCCGACCTTTAACCTGTTATTCGACATACTCATGATTCTGTATATTACTTATGATTGTGTGTATTACTCATTCCGTATATTCCTCATAAATCTGTGTATTTCTAATTTTTCTGTCTACTACTCATTATTCTGTATATTACTCATGATTCATTACATTACTCATTCTTTACATTACTCATGATTCTGTATACTACTCATTATTCTGTATATTACTCATGATTCATTACATTACTCATTCTTTACATTACTCATGATTCTGTATACTACTCATTATTCTTTATATTACTCATGATTCTGTATATTACTCCTTATTCTGTATACTACTCATTATTTAGTGTGCTACTCATTATTCTGTATATTACTCATGATTCTGTATATTACTCATTATTCTGTATATTACTCATGATTCTTTACATTACTCGTTATTCTTTATATTACTCATTATTCTCTATATTACTCATGATTCTGTATATTACTCATTATTCTGTATATTACTCATGATTTTGTATATTACTCCTTATTCTGTATACTACTCATTATTTAGTGTGTTACTCATTATTCTGTATATTACTCATGATTCATTACATTACTCATTCTTTATATTACTCATGATTCTGTATATTACTCATTATTCTGTATATCACTCATGATTCTGTATATTACTTATGATTGTGTGTATTACTCATTCCGTATATTCCTCATAAATCTGTGTATTTCTAATTTTTCTGTCTACTACTCATTATTCTGTATATTACTCATGATTCATTACATTACTCATTCTTTACATTACTCATGATTCTGTATACTACTCATTATTCTGTATATTACTCATGATTCATTACATTACTCATTCTTTACATTACTCATGATTCTGTATACTACTCATTATTCTTTATATTACTCATGATTCTGTATACTACTCATTATTCTGTATATTACTCATGATTCTGTATATTACTCATTATTCTGTATATTACTCATGATTCTTTACATTACTCGTTATTCTTTATATTACTCATTATTCTCTATATTACTCATGATTCTGTATATTACTCATTATTCTGTATATTACTCATGATTTTGTATATTACTCCTTATTCTGTATACTACTCATTATTTAGTGTGTTACTCATTATTCTGTATATTACTCATGATTCATTACATTACTCATTCTTTATATTACTCATGATTCTGTATATTACTCATTATTCTGTATATCACTCATGATTCTGTATACTACTCATTATTTTTTATATTACTCATGATTCTGTGTATTACTCATGATTATGTATTCTACTCATTATTCTGTATACTACTCATGATTCTTTACATTACTCGTTATTCTTTATATTACTCATTATTCTCTATATTACTCATGATTCTGTATATTACTTATTATTCTGTATATTACTCATGATTCTGTATATTACTCATGATTTTTGTATATTACTCATTATTCTGTATACTACTCATTATTTAGTGTATTACTCATTATTCTGTATACTACTCATTCACTCACAGGGGTAAGGAGACCAGATGCATCAGAAGACTAATATTTCTGAAGATGATGACATTGATGACATCACAATCCGACAATGATTGACGTGATGTTTACTGTTACCGTGACGTCGTAGACACGCCCACATGTGCAGCACGACTGGGAGGATATCAGTGAATGTGAGTGAAACCCAGACGTTGAAGACGAGGAGTCCTCCCTTCATCACACGAGCTCCTCAGAGAGCAGCAGCCGAGTCTCAGAGTCTGACTCCAGACATTTACGTCTCTTGTAGAACTCCGGCGCCGCGGTTGTGATGTGTGAAACAGAAGATTAGATAACGGCTGCATTAGTGGCATCAGAGCTCCGGTATTTGTTTACAGCACAGGTGGAGCATCTCTGCTGCCGATAACATGCAGAGATTAGATCTTCTCAAAGTAAAGGTGCAGAGATAATGTTCTTCCTCTACCCCCCCCTCGTCTTATCGGACGGGCAGAAGGACAGAACTTGACATTATCGCGTAAACAGTTTTGGGTCGAGCCGCAGATAGATGGTTCAGGTTCTCTCTATGTTGATGATGGAAGCCTGACCGTACCTGGTGGAGGAGGAAGGTTTTTCACCCAGAGGCGGATCCATTGCATCGGGGCGGGGCCCCCTGACCACTGTGAATCCCCCATGCAGAGAAGTAACTTCACCCTGTTGTTCTGTTTACGACAGTATTTATCAGTTAATCATTATTATAATTGCGGTGCACTCAGCTCCACGTGAACCTTCTTCTGCAGCTGCTTCTCTCAGACGATTCCCGCCTCGAACCCTTGAGCGATGGAAACCTGACGGCTGAGTCCATCAAACATGGAGGCAGACACTGGAGCACCGGCGGTTCCAGAAGCTGTCTGGGTGGGAGGCGGCGGCGCGTTGATCTCATCCATGCTAATGAGTCGCTTCAGACATGATGCTGACAAGTGTTCAATGATGGACATGAATGGCGAGGGAGCGGCGCGAGCGGCGAGTGTGTGTGAGTGGATCCAACCTCCTAATGACTGGATTCACAGCAGACTGGAATTATCGGGGCCCGGCTGAACGCAGCAGAACCCGTCAGCTTGTCAGACGCAAACATGAGCCGGAGAGACAAACGGCGTCACAAACAACAATTAAGCGTTTGATTCGGCGGCGGCGGTGGCGCCATCAGCCAAATGAGGGGTTCTGTAATGCTGCGTAATTAATCTCTGAAAATCAAATAGATGGTAATTTGGCTGCCATGACTTCAGACTGTCAGGAGAAATCCAGCCTGAGAGGAGAAAAGGTTTGTTTCTCTCCCCGTATGTTCGCAGCCCCTCCGACAGAGACCCCGACACGGGGACAGGAAGCAGGAGTCCTCACTTTTAGATAACATCCCTGCAAGGCCAGGGTCAGGAGTGCAGCGACCTCTGACCTGTCTGAGTCCACTTCCTGTATCAGATCTCGTCAATGAAGGTCATTTCCAGTCAAGAGAAAGGAAAGTATGAAACAAGACAAACTGTTTATTACAGGACATCTGATAAAGATCAGTCAGAAAATCCTTGGAGGGAATCTGGAGGTGGTGGTGGTGGCTGATGACTCTACTGAGAACGATGAATGAGAGCAACTGGAGAGTGGACAAACCAGTAAAATGATAAAAACCTTTCTGTATCTATGATGTCATCAGTCTGTTCTAGGATCAGATCCCATAGTGACTCAACCTAACTGTTTCTATGATGTCATCAGTCTGTTCTAGGATCAGATCCCATAGTGACTCAACCCAACACTAAAAACTCCCCTAGTGAGAAAAAAGTGAACTGTTAGAGTGAAATAAATGAACACGACATAAACTCCACCTGTTGATTCATATGAGAAAGTTTGGACATTGTCGAACGAGGGGTTGAATTATGACCTCAAACATTCAGCAGATCAAGAACTCGAAACTGGTAGGAGACCCGGAACTTACTGGAGGATTAAGTTCTCTGATCTGTCCCTGGGTCCACTGGGGAGGAAGCAAAAGTCTCTCCCTCTCTCTGTCTCTCTGTCATTCTTTCTCTCTCTCTCTCTCTTTCGCTCTCTCCCTCTCTCTCCCTCTCTTTCTCTCCCTCTCTCTCTCTCTCCCGCTCTCTCTCTGTCTCTCTCTCTCTCCCGCTCTCTCTCTGTCTCTCTCTCCCTCTCTATCTCCCTCCCTCTCTCCCTCTCTCTCTCTCTCTCTCTTTCTCTCTCTTTCTCTCTCTCTCTCTCTTTCTCTCTCTCCCTCTCTGTCTCTCCCTCTCTCTCTCTCACCCTCCCTCTCCCTCTCTCTCTTCCTCTCCCTCTCTCTCTCTCTCTCTCTCCCTCCCTCTCCCTCTCCCTCTCTCTCTCTCTTTCTCTCTCTCTCCCTCTCTGTCTCTCCCTCGCTCTCTCCCTCTCACCCTCCCTCTCCCTCTCTATCTCCCTCTCCCTCTCTCTCCCTCTCCTTCTCTGTCTCTCCCTCTCTCTCTCTGTCTCTCTCACTGTCTCTCTCTCCCTCTCTCTCTCCCTCTCTCCCTCTCTCTCCCTCCCTCACTGTCTCTCTCTCCCTCTCTCTCTCTGACAGTTGTACTAAACATCATTTCCACTCATGAACACTGAAGCGATGCGTTTCTTTAACTCTGTCGTTCATTACAGTGGAGATAAAAGGTAAGCTGTGATGTCAGGACATGAAACATGAATACTTGAAGGTTCTGACGGTTCTGAAGGCCCGTCAGGAGCCGCCGGAGATGTTTGTAATTGTGATTTACAGTGTGAGTTATTCCACAGCAGATACCCGATAAAGATGCTCCTGAAACTTCTTCCCTTGGTTCCCGTTAATATCCTCCACCCGGGCTTTAAGGGAGTTAATTTATGCGCACATGAAAACTAACTACAGCTGACAGGAAAATCATTTAGCCTCCATCAGGAAATGAGCAGCAGAATCTGAAGAAGACTCTCCAGCAGAATGGAGAACCGCCTGAACGGCTTCATGAAACTTCTGCTTCACAGAGCGGGTCGAGGCAGACCGTCAGTCCTGCAGCGGCGCCGGCTGTCTCAGAAGGTCCAGAGCGTACGGTGCCGTACCGCCTACCGCTGGAAGAAGAAAAGAATTCAAGGCGCCACACCGGCCCAATAAAGGTCCCAGCTGGAGGCTGATGTACGGCGAGGTTGGAGGTCTCTGGTTCTGGCTCGTCCGTTCTGGAAACAGTGGGACGTCTGGCTGCTCACATACAGTCTGTTCTTCCAGGCGACTGTTAGAGGAGAAGGAGGCGAGGAGGAGGCGAGGAGGAGGTCTGTAGTTTGTTCACAGGGAGAGGAGGCGTCGACCTGATCACTCAGTCTGAGAGACTTCCTGTTCTAGAAGCTCTGCTCGGTTGAAGGATTGGTTCTGAGAACTTTGTTGCTGATCAATAGAAAGAACCAAATCCTGGCTGATCCATGAGCAGCAGCGACCCAAATCGGTTCTTCTTCTCCTGTCCCAGTCCGACAGAGCTCCGGAGATCTTCCTCCTCCATCCGCCTTCTCTCCTGGTGTGGGTGGAGGTGGATGTGGAGCAGAATCTGTAGGTTCTAAAGCCCTGAAGCCGGCAGACCAGTTTGGGGTTCTTGGTGAGTCCAAAATACAATCATAAAACGTGAGCAGAACATGTAAAATTTATTCTTAATGTTCCTGCAGAACCAACTCACTGACAGAATCTAAGTGGTACCTGCAGTAGATCCTGAGGTCAAAGGTCACTGAAGAATATCTCCAGTCCTGTTTTATATTTCTATCTTCACCTGTGTGAGCAGGAACTCTGAAGTGGTGAACAGGTACTTCCTGTTTGACTGGGGTATAAATATGAGGTGACACAGGCCTGATTCTCTCTGAGGTTCTTCATCATGATGAAGACCAGAGAACACAG